>PVKA01008069.1:0-74698 GCA_004027165.1 Ctenomys sociabilis | reverse complement strand
GATTTCTGGGTTGTAGGCTAAGTGGATGTGTATATTTTTCAGAAAATGGCAAATCATTCTCCAGAGTTATGCACATTCTCCCTCTCATGAGGGTTATGATGGATTCAAGTCTCAGCATCCTCACTGGAATTGTGTGCATTACCACTATTTTTAAGAAAATTAATTGTTCAAATATAAAGGTAGTGACAAGCCATCGATGTTGGATGTGGTCGCATGGTGGCTACTAATGCTGAATTCTTTCATCTCTGTCACCTCTCCGGTAAAATTCTTTTCCTTGTCTTTTGTCTATGTGACGATTGAATTGTTTTTGTTTCTTTTACTCAGTTGAATTTTTAAGGATTATTTATGCACTTCAGATGTGAATTAATCCTTTGATAAGTGGTTTTCATATAAGTTTTCCCTTTCACTAATAGTGCTAAGAACTGGACGCTCATATGAAAACAAAAGAAAACCAAATTTCTTTGATATTCACTATACATTTGATATCAGTTAATTTTTAAAAGAATACAAAATAGCAAAAAAAAAAACACATTAGAAATGGCACAAAATTTCACTAGACTAAATAGTGAACTTAGCAGTGGTTGCTGTATTGCATGATGTTTTCTTCAAATGAGTTGTTCAGGTTATCAGATAAAAACCTGCAAAATGATTAAGGTGAAGCAAAGCAACAGCAACAAAATGTTATGAGAAATTAAATAGAATAAAAGGTGCAAAAAATTAAGCATTAACTGCTCTTTTCAAAAGACCAACAGAAATAGGCAGTACAATTATCCAAACTATCCTGCATATATACCTAAATATATCTTTGACCCTTTTTCATTTTGTCCTTTTTGTTATCCCAGTTTGTCCTTCCCGGACACAGTACCTATTGCACCTTCCAGGTTTTATTACTCTTTCAAGTTCACACACTGGTGAGACAAAACTTGTAGACTTATGTGCAGAGAGAACTTCCATAAGGAAATGCTTTTCTCTCCTTCTTGGTACTTCGGGGTGTAATAGTACTAAAACTAAGAATATATACATACACTGAACCGCAGGAAAATTTTAAAAACTCTGCTCATCTGAGGCCATAATTAAAAAAAAAAACAAATATACAAGTCAGGAGTAGGGCAAATTATTTGCAACACTTTCGAATGAGAAAAGACTTTTCTGGAACTTATCAAGCTCTTTCCTAAGTTAGTACTTAAAAGATGAAAAGTGCCATGCCTGCTCTGCTCCAGGGGCTCACTGAGACAGCAACTGCGACTGGGCGTGGTGTCACATGCCTGTAATCCCAGCTCTTGGGAGGCTGTAAACAGGAGGATCACTATGAGTCTGATCTAGTAGTGAATCCCTGAACACCCTGTAGATCCTTCCCTAAAATACAAAAAAGAAAGATGAACAATATATTTCTATAAAAGAGCAAAAATCAGGTGTTCTAGAAAAAAAGATACATGAATGGTGAGTAATCACATGTAAATGTCTCTAAGATAATGAAAGCGAACTGCACAGTGAGCTGTCACTTCACTCCTCTGAACTGCCTGAAAGGACAAATATGAAACAGATAAAAAAAATATACATGCTTGTGAGGGTGAGGACAACTTGTTCTCTTATAAATTCCCAGTAGAAATTTTAAAAGGCTTAATTGCTCTGGAAAACTATTTTGTATTTTTAAGTATAATATTTCTAAAGTATTATTGGTAATTTTAGTCCTTGATGCTTAGCTGAGGGAGGTAAACCATAAATGTGAGCAAAAGGAATTTGCCGGTGGATGTTCACAGCAGCTACATTCATGACAGCAAAATCTTTTCTAGGATTAATGACTTTAGCAAGAAAATACACAAAATACTGTGTGCTCATTAACAGACTAATAATGAAAAAATAATACGTTGCTGATACACAACATGGTTAGTTATCAAGTATGCTCGAGAAAAGAATTCAGATTCAGATGTGCATATACTGCGTGACTTCTTAATATATGAAGTCCCATCATAGAAAAGCTGGATCTGTAATGACAGCAATCAGAACACTGAAGTCAGAAGAAGGCTCGTTGCAGGGGCAGTGAACTGGAAAGACACTTGGAGCTCGCTGTGGTGGAGCTGGTCTACGCTGCTTTTGTGGGGCAGCCAGAGTTGTGGGGAGCTGTTTAAGTTCATCTGGTTGCCTATTTGAAGTTCGTCTGTTTTATTACATGCTAGTCATATTTTAATAAAATATTCATAAGAAATAGGCTAATGAACTAGACAGACCACTCAAACTAGAAGAAATGCAAACAGCCACCAAGCGTGCAAGGGTGTGCTTGATCGATCTACCAATCAAGGGCTTTAAGATAATGCTGCAGTATAAAGTGATTTTTGTCTGTCAGATTGATGAGCACAAAGAATGAATGATAACTTTTAGATCTTGCAAGTATATGTGAAAAGAATCAGGCTTTTAACTTCAAGGAGCACAGAGAATCACACACAGAGAACTGTGCTTCCAGGACTGGATGTCTACTGTCTGAATTCACATTTTGATTCTTAAACATTCATATTGCAGTTAATTACTTACAGGTTCCTCCTCTACAAAAATGACAATAGAAAAACCTGCCCAACCTTGCTTTTAACTATATTTGTGTGTAGCAAAATAGTGCAAGGAAGTTCTGATGGCTTTTGGGTTTTGCTCTCCAATGCTGCATAGAGGTGGGCTTAAGCCGAGGACTGGCTCAGGGCCTCTTGCACTCACCAATGGCCTTAATCTACTGATGGCACTGTCCCTGTGTGTGCCCTGAGGCAACGGAGGTCCTTTGGAGACTGGCACCCCTTTCAGGTGTATTTCTCTTGCTGGGTCCTCTCTTTGCTCTTTGCTCACTGACCTCCAAGATGGGAGGATTTTCCCTCTTCCAGACCCTACCCCAGTTCCGTTCCTTGGAGGAGCCTACCATGTGCTGAATCCACTGCAACAATGATCCGTAATAAACCTCTCGCCCTTTGGTTCCCGGGTGGTGGGTATTTATTTTTCCTATCAATGAGAAGGCAGTGAAGAATAGATGCCCCATTATGAGATGAGGGTGATGGGACAGTACTGGAGCATTGTTGTAGACACAGAAGAAATGTTGCACAGACCTGATTTGTCTATAGATCAGACATAAAGCTATCATCATTAACTCAGATGGTGCACTTGAGTCTAAAAGAGAAAAAAAAAAGCAATAAAAGAAAGATATATAAGACAATAAATGCGAAAGATCTTTCAAATGTCAAGAGCTCTACAGTGGTATAATCCTTTTTATGCATTTGGTACAGGGTCTCACATGCAGCTTGGACTGTCTCAGCCTCCCCAGTGCTGGGATTAATAAGCCTGTGCCACCACACCTGGTCTCAGCGGCTGGCTCAGCATGCCTGGGGGTGGGGCTGGTGTGTAGTGCTGGGGGTGCAATACCAGTCCCTGCTCTTGCTGAAGCAGGCACTTAGTCAGCTGAGCTACCTAGCCCGCCCTGGTATATTCATTTTAAATATGTACTTGGTGTCACTCCTGAGTACATCCTTCCTCTGTGTTACCCCCTGCTCCACTAGAACCACATCCGCCTTTCTCAATTTAGGCTTGTACTAAGGAAAATGTGGGATAAATCCAGTGAATATGGTAAAGATTAAGAGGGCACATGTGATTTTGTGCAAATTTTCCAAAATTCAAATGTTGACAGAATGGAATTAAATTCAGCTTTTAAGCTAGGTTCTGTATTATATGATAATAATATATGTATGCACGTCTAATGGCATTCGTCCTCTGTTCCCATGGCAGGCCCGACTAAAATATCGCCTTGGGGTGTTGGGACTTAATGATTTATCGGGTGTAAAAGCTCCATCAGTGAATTAGGAATGCTCTTGAGAAAAGGCTGGGTTAAAGTTGTGGGTTCAGGAGGTGTATTCTGGGGGTGACAGACAAGAAAATTGCCGCTCTGAGTCCCTTTTAGATGTAGATGATTTGCAAATGTTGGAGGGCCAGATGTGGAGGGCCATTAGACTTTCTCCATTCTCTTGCAGGTAGTGTCATAGTTTTAGGCTAGTTCTCTCTTTGATCATTTTAAATCACTTTTGGCTTGTTAATTAGATAAAGTGTCTGGCTTCCTTTACTTTGCAACATAATTCGGTTATCAGCAAAACCACATTCTGCCCAAGGTGACTTCTTTGCCAATGGCCTTAATCCCTCTTTTCAAATCTGCGAAATTAAAAGCCTTCCAAATGAAGGAATGTATAGTTATTTGGGCTAAAAGAGACTTTCTGTTTAGATTTCAGATATTCTAACCCACTGTAAAAGTTTGATAAACAATAAAACAGAACTTCTAATTAATTGTGTACAGAAACTTGACAGAATTCTACTGGGGGACATTCCTAATAATCCATGCATATAATGTGGCAGGAATTGTTTATAAGTATAAATGAACTGAAAGGTTTACAACCCTGGAACAAAAGATGATAACAAGACAGACCATGGTTGGAAACCTCACAATTAAATTCTCAGTTAGTAAATGACTTATTTGAGAATTCTCTTTTATCTTTGTTTTCCAATATGTTCCTGGAAGAACACAAAAAAGGAAAAGAAATAGCTGAGCAAGAACTAGTAGAGAAAACTGTTAGGCTACCTTACATGCATATAATTTTAATAACTCTTGGTTTATTGGAAGATCTTTGTATTTGAACACATAATCTCTCTTACTTTGTGCATACATCTCATATATTAATAAAGAGGACTTAATTATTTTCCTAATGGTAAATATTCTAAAATTTGTGGAATTTGAGGAAAACTCATTTCTGAAAAGAAGTTGATGCTGTTTGGGTGTTGTGTATAGATTTTGACATTTCATATTTCAGATTGAATATTTTATAGAATTAGGAATCAAAGTCTTGCTTAATGTCGAGTCTAGATACTCGGCTAATACCTGGCTGCATATAGGATTTAGCTACTCATAAAACTATTCCACACTATTATATTACAAGGAGATTCACATGCTTAGTTAACCAAATAGCAACCAATAAGTTTGCAATAAAATCACTGAACTCTTTAAAACTACTTCTGATATCTCACTTTCCAAATTATGTCGGGAAAATATGCAGGCATTTTCCACCCATGTTGGTTGCAGTGTTTCTTGCCGCTGCTGGGTACATGAATGCCTCCACATTCTCCACATCCTCCACCTGTGATAACTGCTTTCATATTTCATGCGTGGCTTCCTGCAACCTGATGTATCATCTAGCACCATTATTGACAAATATTTTCAGTGTAGAAATTTGTTTTTTTCAAAAACCTTAAATAAGCTTATTCTATCTGTAAACACTGTGAAGCTTGATACCTTCATTTCACTGAATTTTCACTGAAAATCCTATTTTGATGGCTCTGACCCAAAGGGCGATCATTTCCCCAACTGTACTCCCTAGACATGTAGAACATGATCTTTTTCATGCAGGCAAAGTGGTCTGAATGCTCATATATTTTCACCACTGGTGTTCTCTGTTGTCATGATACCTGGAATTAGTGGGGTTACAATCTTTTTCAGCAAGAGAAAACTAACCTGCATGCTAATCTCCACCCCTCACTGGTGTTTCCATTATGATTCCATCTAGGTAGGAATACAGTCATAATGACATAAAAAGCAAAGTTCTCAGGATAAATTGGGCTGCATGCACCTACTCACTGTGTCTTTATAGCTGAAGAATCAAAAAAATGCGTTTTGTCTCTAGGATGCTAGTTCTGAAGAGTAACCTTGAAATAACCACAAAAGCAACAAATGCGTCCTCTTTTTCCTTGTTACTTTCTTTTATCAGTACATCATGAATGCATCCATTAAGCGTGGTTGGCACGTGGCTATGCATTCTGATATACAATGGGTCAGAAATAGAAAACAGCAAGAACAGAAGAATTTTCTATTAATCCTGACAAAGGAAATATACATTCCTGTACAACACACCAGGTCGCATTCCCTAACTAACTAACTTTCTTTTCAATAATAAATAGCACATTGATTATAAATACAAATTTTAGCGAAGTTTTTTTTTTTTTAATTTCAAGAGGTCATTTTGATAAGATGAATAGATGTAAATTTGACCTTTTTGTCTTTTTTTGCTTGCTGTATAATTTATATAGCCCATGGATATATGGAATTAAATTCTATTTGGGAATGCTTTGTAGATACACTCTATATCTAAGTATTCAAAGTGATAGCATTTTAAGTTCTGTTTAAGTTTCATTTCATTTGGGGATGTAAACTCTGCATTTTATAGCCAAATAGAACTAAAACCTAATATCCCATAAACAATTTGATCCAATGTTGGTTAATGCGTGTCCTCTCTTTCACAGCCACATAGTTTGTGCTTGTCTTCCACACTTTATTCGTACATAAAAGGTAAAGTGTAGTTGTTAAAACCCTGGTATACAATGGGCCCATATTTTTTTTATTTAGCAATAACTTTCAAGTGTTTTACAACAGAACTTTAGAATTTTTTTAAAAGACATCTCTTTGACAGCAGGCTATTAAAGCTTTAAAATAAGAGATAATAAGAGTTTCTAAAGAGGGATAGTATTTTCTGTTGTAGTTTCAGCACAACGGTTATTCATTTCTGATCCTTTCTAAGTGAATACCATCTAGAATGCTGCCGTTGGTGCAGGGTTTGTCAGTAGATTTTATAGTCAGATGAGATTTGAGGTTTCATCTGTACAATCATCAGTTATATGATCTCGGGTAATTATATAGCCACTGTAACTTGTATTTTAATCCAGTAAAATGGCAGTAGTGTTAATTTTTCTGCATATCATTTTTAATGATTCCATAAAATTACTAAACACAAAATGTCCTGTGAGGCATACAGGGAGTGCTCAGATGGATTTCCACACCACCTCCCACTCTTACTTTGTTGACTCTATGATAACACTGATGATGAAATTCACCATTATTTATGGACCACTAAGAAAAAGTCACTGTAGTTTATACTTTAACATGTTTCTATAGTTTGGATTTATGCTTTGTAATTATTAAATAAACTCTTTTATTATTAATTAATGTGGATTATTTTTATGATGTATAAGTCATAAAGAACATGCAAAGGATGGTTTAGTTTTTCATTTTCTTTCTGTTCATGTTCATAGAATGTGATGATTCCCTTTCTCATGGGCAGCTGGTCCATGGACCAGGGCACCTTCCTTGTCTTACCCTCTTCTCCGGCCTTCCTTGGCTCCACCCCTTGGTCCCATCCTCTGTTTCAAGTGCTCTCTCTACCTATTTCTGATGATCTATTCTTTATTTTGCCATTTATTTGTATTCTGCATTTCTCACCTGAGAGAAACCGTGTGATACTCAGGGTGGTGTGTCTGATCTATTTCACTTAACCCCATGCCCATCTCTCATTGTTAATGATGGCATTTTTTAAATTTTCCCAGGAAAGTGTTTCAGACTACATTAAGGATTTGTATTTATAGTGTTTCATCAAATGATCCTGGAGACTTTTAATTACGTCCTTAAAAATAACAAGCAGGCGAGGCACGGGTGGGCTCCCGCAGCTCCTGTGCCATTTCTGCATGTCCAGCAGCAATCTTAGGCCTCATGGGTGCCTGGAAGCACCAGCGCTCTCAGACATGGACAGAGGGAAGGGGCTCCATGCCAGCCGAGTCCCCCGCGCTCTTCCACTTCACTCCTGACGTTCGATGCTGAGTGATTCCTCTGACTCAGCGACGTGGGAAGCACAGCCGGGTGGGGCAGCTCGCTCCTCTTCCCGGTGCAGCCAGGCCCTGGTCCTCCAAGCCAGGGCCGCATGGCCATGGGAGGCCTCCCCAGGCAGTTGTGCTGGCCCTTACATTGGTAAATACGCTGCCCAAAAGTTAGACACATTTCGAAGTTCATGTTTCAACATTTTATTCTTTATCCAGTAATTCAGATGTATTTTTTCCTAAATTTGATTTGCCCTTGTCTCCTGCTCACCCATCGACCACCGAGTGACATGGTCTGCACAGGGCTCTTCCCGGGGTCTTCCCTGCTGCCATGTGCTGCTTGCTGAGCCGGACTTCGGGCGTGCAGGGCATAACCCGTGACTTCCCCATAAGACATTAGGCTAGTTGTCTAAATTTTACAGAAATTGTACTGCAACTGGAAGGCCTTGAATATAAGCCACGAAACATTCAAAGAAAATCGAACTGCAATCTTCTATCTAGTGATGGCTCCATATTCTTGATGAATACTAATCTTCAGGGTAAAAAATGAGAAATCCTAAGTTTTAGTTATTCCAGGAAATTCTCAAAACATTATTTTTATTAAAGTATTCCACAATTAAATAATGAGCAGACTGGTAAGGAAGCTACTTTCTGTGAGGGCTGTGCTAAAACTTATGGAGACTGTCTTTCAAAAAGCTCATAATATAACCATAAAGTGATATAAAATAATATAAGTTGATGTATGGAGAGATATAGAGACAATTTATTGACATGGAGACAAGATTATGTATTTTATTAACTTACATGGATGGTCCTAGTTGATTTTGACATTTAATAAAGAAAACATCAAAAGAATGGGCTATCCAGGAAAAATAAAAGACATACCAAATAAAAGTCATTCAAATCTGAAAAGTAATGCCACATGTACAAATATTTGAAATTAAAAAAAATTAAATGGAATATCAGCATACTGAACTATCATGTTTAAGCTCTGTTTTGTAACAAATATTTTTTGGCACGGAGAAATTTCTTTGCTTTTGACTTTAGTTGAATTGTCAAGAGTGTTTGTAAAGGCTTAGAGTTGGATGTTACATAACTTTTTGCCTTGTATCACTTCATTTACTTTTTATGAGGATGCAAACAATATTTTTTCTGTCTCCCTGAGTTCACTTTTGAGATCAGCTTGTGATTTCTGATTGGACTACTCCATATTGAGAATTATTCTATTTTCCTTGAATTTCTTCATTAACATATTTAAAAATAGTTTTACTGATTTAAATTCAAACAATAAAAATTGCCATTGATTTCTGATTCTGACAGAACTCACTTTTTAAAAATCTTTTTTGTGGACCCAGGGATTGAACTCAGGCCCTTGTGCTTGTCAGGGAAGGACTTATTCCACTGAGACATCTCCCCAGTCCAGAGCTCACATTTTTTTCTTGCCATAGGCCACCCTTTATATTCTTAAGTTCTTATGAATAGATGTTAGTATCTTCAACTAGACATTAATTTTCTCTGGTTCTGATGAGCAGATGCAGAGTTTGCTCATAACTTCAGAAATGAACTGACTTTAAAGGAATTATATTTTAATAATTTGAGTCAGTTAACTTCCATAAGAATGATTTCATATCTCAGTATGACAAATAATTGGAATCTTCCTTGTGACCTAGGTCCATTATAAAATGTAGAGAGCAAAAATGGAAAAAAAGCTATCTTTTTACTTATTATACAAGTGAAATAGTCAGTTCTATAATGAAACAAAATTGATGTTCTTATAATTGACACAAAGGTAAGGCATATCAGAAATCAGCACGAAACACTAATGAATTACTCAGTAACAATAAAAATAATTTAATGATTTATAGCACTCATTGTAAAAAATAAGTTGAAACCCTGAATCTTAAAAAATTTCTTATTATCTACTGATTGCATTAAGCATATTGTATTATTACTGAGATATCTGAAAGACTTTCTCTAACAGATTCTGTTTCTGAGGTTTCTACAGCTCCTCTGCAGTTTTGCTGTGAAGATTTCAGGCATGGAGGTTATGCCATAGTGGTCAGCATTGCTGAAAATTTGGAAGTAGCCTGTTTGAGCAAGACAGAACTCCAAAAGCATTTTTCACACTTTTGATGTGCAAAACCAACAGAGGAAGAGACACGGCATGAATGAAGGTCATGTCTGAGGTCACAATTACAGGTACAGAAGTGAACTGATTTTTTTACCAAATTTAATGATTTATAACTGTAAGCATATACTGTGGAAGCAGATTATAGAAATCACTTTCATTTTTACAAATGTAATTCATACATATTGCCAAGTCAAATAAACTTTGTAACCTAAGAGTTGTAATCAAAACATATGGTGAATGTTTTTTGTTTATTTATTTGTGCATTTGGTATAGGGTTTCTCCACACTGCTCAGACTCATAGTGATCCTCCTGCTGTTAGCCTCCCCAGCGCTGGAATTACAAGTGTGTACCACCATGCCTGGTCTCAGTGGCCAGCTCAGTGTGCCTGGGAGCGGGGATAGCACAACATATGGTTCTGCGAATCGAACCCTAGTCCTTGTGCTTGCCTAAGCAAGCTCCTGGTCCATTGAGCTATCTTGCCAGCCCTGGTGAATGTTTAAATTAAAAATATGCTAGTAAAAGGCATGTTGCCATTAATCCCCCTTAAGACCTTCCCCCTTCAGCTTTTTTCCTCCACCTCCACTTTGAACACTTTTCCATTCATTCATTCATTCCATGTTCTGATAGCCTCCAAGTCTTCCTTCGTATTTCCTTGTGCCATCTTGACTGCCTGGTATCCCAAGCAGCTTCAGAGGGTCATGCTCATTTCAGTTCTAAGGGGAGCCAGCTCCATCGAGTAGATGGATGAAGATACAGCATGTTTTCTGTCTGTCTGTCTGTCTCTGTCTCTCTCTGTCTTTGTCTCTCTATTTATCTATCTATCATCTATTTTTTGTCTTGTTGAGGCAGGGTCTCACCTTCAGCTCAGGCTGGGCTGGAGCTCACTTTGTAGCCCAGGCTGGTCTCAAACTCCCAACGATCCTCCTGCCTCAGCCTCCTATGTGTTGGGATTACCTACGTGTGCCACCACACCCTGCACACCATAAAGTTTTATGACCCTGCTTTTCCAATGGGTAAAACTTGGCAACATTTTTCTTTTCCATTGGAAAACACAGAAGAAGTAAGAACAAAAATTGTCAGCAGCATTCAGCAAATATTTGATCACGAAGGACTTCGTAACTGCTTCGGAGTGAGGCAAGAGCCACAGGATGGGTGTGTTCAGGTGGAGGAGTATTTGGAGAAGAGTGAATGACAGCATGTCTTCCGTTAATATATGATTGTGATACTTGGTGAGTACACTGGCTGCGGGGTGTAGGTTCACACGCATACCATGTCTCAGTCTTTTCTCTCCCTCTTTCTCTCATCTAATTACAATCTCCCCCCACCTTTGGTCCCCTCCCGTGTGCACCAAATCTATCTCCTTTCCTATCATCTTCCTATCATTTTGTTCTTCTTATGATTTATACAAGCTAAGCAGTGCTCTGCAACTGCTATAAATGGTGTCATTTGAGCGGTGGTCTGGCTGTTATCAGTTGTGCTGCTGTAAATGCAGATGGGCTTGTGTCACTGCATATGGTGCCTTTAACGCTTTCAGGAAGATATCCAGAAGGTGCGCCTGGGCCAAACGGAATTGTTATTTTTGTTTTTCTTGAGCAGTATCCATACTGTTTGCTGCAGTCATTGTACTAGGGCACCTTCCTACCAACAGTGTACAAGAACTCCTCTTTACACACTCATCAACGTTTCTTGTTATTTGATTTCATGATGAGAGCCATTTTTACTGGCTTAAGTTGGAATCTTACTGTTGTTGTGATTTTTTCATTTTCTGAATGGTCAAGGATGCTGGACATAGCTTCATGCACCTATTCGCCATCCCTACTCCTTCATTCAATAGGTGTCTCTTCATTTTAATTTCCCACTGTTTGATTGAGTTTTCTATTTCAGGGGATGTATTTGTTTTCTTAGTGTTTTGCCCGGCATATTTTAGATATTAGTTCTCTCTACCAGGAGTAGCTGGCAAAATTTTTTCCATTATGTAGTTTGTCTCTTCATGCTATTATTACTTTCATTTTCAGGATGGTGATTTTTAGTTTTATGCAATCCCATTCATTGGTTGTTGGTTTTATGACTTATACAACTGTAGTTATATTCAGGAAGTTCTTGTTTATGCTTACTACTTATGCTTATGGCTTGCACATGCTTATACCTAAATGATCTATTTTTATCTTCTGATTTCTGCTTTTATAACTAGGTATCAGATCTATTTTGATCTATTTTGACTTCAGTATATGGTAAAAGGCTATATTCATGCTTCTGCATATGTGTAGCAAGTTTCCTCAGCATCATTTGTAAAAGAGGTCCCCATTTATCATACAAATTAGCTGAAAGTGCTTGGATAGTTTCTGCATCCTAAATTTTATTCCATAACTCACATGCCTTTTTTGGTGCCAATGCCCTGCTGATTTTAATACCATGCCTTTGTAATGCAGTTGGAAATAATTCCTGCTCTGCTTGTGCTACTCAGGCTTGTTTTGTCTATTTTAGGTGTCTTCTAGCTCCATATAAATTATAAGGTATTTTTCTGTTTCTGTGAAGAATGCTGTTCATATTTCATTGACATTGCATTAAGTTTTTACACCACTCTGGGAAATATTGCCATTTAAAAAAATCATTTGCTTATTTATTTATTTGGTACAGCATCTCACTACTCAGCTTGGACTCATGGAGATCTTCCAGTCTCAGCCTCCCAAGCACTGGGATTACAGGGGTGCACCACCATGCCTGGTTTCGGTGGCCCACAACAGCATGTCCAGTACCAGGGCTGGCATGGCATGCAGTACCAGGCATCAACCCCAGGGCCTTGCACTTGCCACGAAGGCCCTTAGACCACTAAACCATCTTCCCAGCCTTAACATTACCATTTTGAAGATGGTAATCCTTCCTTTTTATTTATTTATTTTTTCTGGTACTAGGAATTAAACTCTGGACCTTGTGCTTGCCAGGCAGTTGTCATACTGCTGAGCTATATCCCTAGCCCTTCATTTTCTGATGTTATATTTATTCTCTATTTCCAGAGTGATATACTTTTCACTATTGAGATCTTTCACTTCCTTGGTTAGATTAATTTATAAATGTTTGATTTTTTGAAGCTGTTACTTGAATTCTTTCTCAGTAGGTTTATTGTTGATATACGGTAGGGCTACTGATTTTTGTGAATTGATTTTGTGTCCTGCTACTTTGCTGATTTGTTTATTATTTCTGCGGAGTGTTGTGGTCTTCTCTGTAAAGGATCATGTAGTTTACATAAGTCTTCCTTTCCTATACATAATCCATTTTATTTCTTTGTCTTGTCTGATCAGTCAGCTAAACTTTCAGGTACCATCTTGAACAAGAGAAGAAAGAGAAGATAACCTTGTTTATTTTCTGATTTTGAAGGAAATGCTGACAGTTTTGCCAATTTATTAAGATGCCAGGAGTGGGCTTGCATAATTGGCTTTTATCAATTTTAGGTACGGTTTCTCTATTCATATTTTTGTCAAGTTTGTACTACAAATCTGAGTCTTCATCCAAGTCATTTTCTGCAGTTATCTGGATGATCATGTGTATGTTGTTTTTATTTTTATGTGAGTTATTCTGTTAATTGACTGTTTCAGAGCCATCTTTGAATCCCTAGGATAAAGCAAAACTTGATCACTACATATGACCTTTCTAATAGCATTGCATTCTAGTGCAGCTTGTACTGCAAGTCTATTTTTTGGGTAAGTATTTGTAGTTTGTTCACTCCTCATATTATAGCAGGTACTCCGAGGGTTTCACAGGCACAGAGGCCACTGTCACACGCCTGAAGCTTCAGAACTTGCGTGAATATTGACTCAAATGCAGAGGAGGCTGCCTGCCAGATCTTTAGTTCCAATAGGAGTCTGCAAGAGGGTGGAGCACTCTTGCTAGAAATGCACAACTCCTGCGTGCCAGAACAGCGTTATTAGCTCGCGCATCAGACATACTCAATGCTGCTTTATCTTTGGCAGTAATTTCCTCTGCACATGTATAATAATTGATGCCAGCCACACAGCGGAGCTAATTTTGTATGGTGAAAGTGTCAACCAAGGTTTTGGGTTTTTTTTTAGTAAGAAGAATAATGAAACCTACGCTCAGTTGTGCCATCTCTGAAATCATTGCCCCGCCCTTGGCGGGAAGCACTTTTAGGATGAAGACATCAGTTGGTGAAATTACAGCAAGGAGCTGTTGTTTCAGCTGGGTGTTGGTGAGATTAGAGATCTTTACAATGTATGAACTTGAAGTATATTTTCTGGTAAACTTTACAGACAGGAAGATAAAAATAGTGAAATAATTTATTCTAGTATTTTTACATTTTAAAAAGCCTGGACTTTACCTTGGCATTTTGCTTGGAGGATTTTTCTTTGCCAAATTCAGTCTTCTTTAGGGAAGACGGATCTGAGGAAGATTCTTGATATTTTCAGATCCTCAGAATGATGACAGTCTTATTTGATGTGCTCACCATCTAATCTGGGAATGACTCCAACTGCATCTTGGTTTACATCCAAAGGCAGCTATCCACCTTTGTTACCTAACCATGTGTTGCTTACTGCACTTAGAAAAACTGATATATTGTCTTAAACCAACTCATTTATACTTAATATTGTATAAGATGATGTTTCATGCATTTGCTTTATCTTTTATTTATCCTTTACTTTTTACTTTTTAAAGAACACAAAATGGTAGGGCTGACCAAACAGCTCAGCAGATTAAAGTGCCTGCAAGTGGGTGCAGGGACTGGGGGTTTGATTCCCTGACAGCCATGCCGGTCCCATACCTGGGGCATATTGAGACTCAATTGAGACGGGGCGTGGTGGTACACCCCCATAGTCCCTGTTCTTGGAAGCTGTAAACAGTTGAATCACTAGGAGTCTGATCTAGTAGTGAGACCCTGAACACCTTGCCCTAAAAAACACAAAAAATTTTGAACAAAGAATACAAAATGGTAAAATAAATTAAAATACAAAATTTCATTTAAAAAAGTAATAGGAATTCGACAATGGTTGTAATGCATACTATTATCTTTAAATTAGTTATTTAAGTTATCAATTATAGATTGGAAAATTGGTTTGAAAGGTCATAAGAAATTAGAAAGCAGGAAAATAAATTTAAAAAAAGCATTAGCTGCTCCATCTGTTTGTTACTACCTGTTTAGGCTGTTGTAGAACTTCACACACACAGGTGCTGTGCACATGCGTATGTAGTTCATACCTCCAAAAGAAGAACTGTAAATCCATTACCCTTGCCATCTTGTCCAGCGTGATTTACATTCACCTCCCACTCTTCCTTTCCAAATAGACTAAAATGTTTATGCATTTGTAATGATTTAGGCCAAAAAATCAGTTTAACCAGCATATTTTATTACTTGGGCTTTCGGGCCAAACAAGCTTTTCTTCTGTCTAAAGCCAAGGAATTTGGGAGCGCCATATCTAATAATTATTTTTTCATCTGAAACTTGGTCACGCACGTGGCTTTCCCTTGATGAAGTCTTGGACTCTCAGGGTGAGGCCCGTGTGTGCTCACAGAGGCGAGACGACTTCCTCCGGGTGGCACAAGTGGTACCCCGGGGTAATACATTCTGATTAGGTTTCGCTGTCATCTGGGCCAGGATCTAGTACTAATATATCCTCCACAAGTAGAAAATTGAGTATTAAAGGCTAATGAAGGAATCTTAATAAAAATGTATAAACACTTTCAAGTTAAGTGAAAATCCAAGCTGTTGGGCCCTATCCAATTTTATAGGTACAACATTTTCTTAGATTCCTGCTGCCTACAATCTGAGAAAATTGTATTATTAGATAAAAGGGCTCTGTTGATCAATTTAGACTTATAAAATTCCCAGAGTTTTCTTTAGAAGAAAAGGATTCTTCTAGAGGTTTATTAGAGTTCTCCAAGCTGTGCCTCATTAGTGTTTCATTCTTTGTTATTGCTGTTGTTCGATTTAAAAAAAAAAAAAAAAAGTGAAGCAATTAGGCCACAGTAGGTTGGTTTAGAAAGTCCTGAGTAACCTTCCAGAGGCTGGGTGCAGCTTGTCTGTCATTCCATCAAAGTGCACTTCAATGGGAACGTGGTGACTGCTGCAGAGCTGCTGGCTTGGAAGACACTGAGGACATCCGCAAGCTCTGCAGAAGGAAGCCAAAAGGAAAATGGCAAGGAGGCACGAAAATCCTCCCAGTTACAGTGTTAGGCATAGGAGCTGATATCAGATCCCGACACAGTCCGAAGTTTTCATTCATTATTTACGTGGTCTTTGGTAAGCTTCCTTCACCAATGAAATGTATTTGTTCACAGTGCTTTCTAAAACGTTCCACCATGATCCTCCTGTTTCATGAACATGGAAGTAAAATGTGTTTTTATATTAAGAATTTTAAAAATTTGTATATTTTTAATCTATGAGTACACTTTTAAGTACATCAGATTTTAAACCAGGACTCGGCTACACTGAGTTACTGACCGGCCTTTTGTCTTATGTCTTCTTGTAGAATATTCCAATGACTTTGTGGCATTCATGGCAGTTTATCTTGGTGTCTTTTTAAGATACGATTTCAGATCAAGTCATGGACACTGACTTTTGTCCAGAGAATGTTGAATGGTTATTATGAAGTGCTTTGGATATTCTTAGTTCATAATAAATATGAAATTCTTGTCTTATATTATTTAGAACAAAATCATGGTCCTGTCATGAGGTCAGTTCCTGTGTGTGACCAAAATCACATCCTTACATCCTACTGGAAAGGTATGCCACTGTATATTTTATAGCCATTTGCTAATTTCTTGACTTAGAGGAAATATCTTCTCTAAATAACAACCTTTTGAACTTTGAGATTATCATCATCTAATTAAGCTTTTCTTTTTTTTTTGTCTTTTTTTTTTTTTTTTTGTCTTTTTGAGACAGGGTCTCACTATGCAGTTCAGGCTGGCCTTAAGCTCACTTTGTAGCTCAGGCTGGTCTCAAACTCACAACAATCCTCCTGCCTCCTCCCTAGTGCTGGGATTACAAGCATGCGCCACCATGCCTGGCTCTGAATTAAGCTTTTCTAAGTAACTTATTTCACAGTCCCACATATCCCCTAGTCATTTTCCGCACAATAATAGATGTGCATACCTGGAGGATGACCTGTAACTGTTTTGTGCAAACCTGCTCTCATATGGAAAGCAATTTGTGAGCTCAGCGACACATAAAAGCAAAGCTAGCTGCTTCTTCTGTAAATGTGCTTTGTTCCAGAATTTCTCAAGTGTTATCCAAGGCGCATGCATACCTATTATCACAGAGATGTAAACAATTTGTGGCTCTACAATGTTTATTTATTAAACAAATACTGGAAGACGATGAAGTTTTTCATGTATCTAATTTGGAAAGAATTAGAGATATGGCTTGAATTTCAATCCTGGGAGTTTGGCTTTTCTTAGAAGCCCTTGAAATCCATATATCCACAGTTAATCCTTGACTCTGCAGGAGCAGACATCCACGTGCACACAGGAGGAAGCAGTGCTGCTGCCCACTGGGTACCTCTGTGCCCACAAGCCCTGACATTCTGTGCAGTTTGCTTAAACAGGGGAGAAAATACATTTTATAGAAGAATATAGATATATTCTTCTATAAATATAGATATATTATATCTAATAATATAGATCTATTCTTCTAAAATATTATATATGCATCTATATTTGTATATATGGCTCTACAATATATTTAGTAGTATATAGACACTAATAAATACATAGTATAGTTTATGCAATATATAATATATATATATATATATATATATATATATATATATATATATATATATATATATGTCTTTAATTAATACAGCTGCTTCTGATGAAGTATTGAGGGAGGTGGCCAGGTTTTGATCCAGGTAGAGGAAAAGTAGAATCAGAGAAGTAGAAAAATCCCTTTGCTGCCAAGTAGGAAGCAGCTTCACAAAACCCTATTGGACTGAGAAGCTGCATTTTAGTGATCATTCTACAATTTCCTAAATGTTAATATTAATATTATATTTGGATCAGATTTACACTACAAGCTTTGCCATGACCCACATAGTCATTCTCACTCTGTCTCTGTGTCTGTGTCTCTGTCTGTCTATCTGTCTCTACAAGACATTTAACAGTGTTACACAGAGAGGATCTTTGCAGCAGAGGCTTAGGACAACAAATTTACCTCATTTCTGTAGTATTTCTTGGGTGGACACAGCATGAACAACATTCATGCTAACAAAAGCAAACAAACCAACTATCTTAGGAGTTTTAACAATTCTACTTGCTCTGAAAGTTTGAATCACATGTGTGTGTGTGTGTGTGTATTTTGGCAATGCAAATAATTATTTTTAAAGGAGATATAATAGAGTACCAAAAAACCTCCAAAAATGAGGATATAAGCTAAGAAATAACATTCTACATAAATTGACTGTCTTATGAGAAGGAGGGATGATATCTATTTTAAAGATGGGAAGTCTTCGAATTGAAGAAAGAAAATAATTTTTATGACTTTCAAAGTAAGCAACATTTTCAAATGTTTACATTTCTATAATAAAATTCATACAAGTAAGAAATTGTCAGGTAAACATTTTTAGTTGTAAATACAGAACAGCCATAATTTATCTGGGTAATCTAAGTGGATATGAGAATTTCACAGACACACTTCATATATCAAATGACATGGTAGCATGGTGATCATTAAAATATCTTGTTTTCTAATTTTGTCATGAAAGATATATCATTTTGACAAGATGATGTTTACATTTATATATAAACATACAAACCAAATTTCAGAGTTTTACCAATTTCAAATTGACAAAATAATTGTTTGTTAAAAACTACAAGATTATATTCAGAATTTTATGCCTAAATAGCTGAAAGACAGTGAAAATTTAGTTAACTAGATTAACAATAAATAATTCATAGAAAAAATAAAGAAGGCTGAGGAGGTAGCTCAGTGGAATGAGTACCTGCCTGGAAAGCACCAGGTTCCAAGTTTGGTTCCCAGTACCACATGCAGAGAGAGAGAGAGAGACAGAGAGAGACGACAGAGAGACAGAGAGATACACAGAGAGAGAGAGAGACAGAGAAAGACAGAGACAGAGAGACAGAGAGAGAGACAGAGAGACAGAGAGAGACAGAGAGAGAGACAGAGACAGAGAGACAGAGACAGAGAGAGATAGAGACAGAGAGAAGAAAAATAAAGTATATGTATTACTTTATAGTTTATGTCTAGTCATTCAAAGCTTCATAGTCCAGATCCACTGGGATTATGAGTGTGAGTGCTGCTGGGATTATGGGTGTGAGTATTGCACCCAGCCTGAGGCAAGTAGCCTGAGTGCAATTTAAGGGAGACAAAAGTCCTCTCTGCAGCCATTGCTGTTACCCCTCCCTTCTGGCCTTGCTGTTCTGCTGCCTTCTGCCACCATGAACTGCTGCCGTCTCCCTTAGAGCCAGTTGGGTAGGAACTGAAGCCTCTGTGATCTAAGTAACTGTGAGCTAAAACTTTTCCTTCCTTCATTTTGAGTGCCAGGTATTTGTCTGAGCAATGAGAGAAGAGTAACTGAGATAATTACATTTCAGGTATCAAAGCATGTATACATAAAAAACACATATTTTTCTGTACACTAAACTATAGTGTACCGATACTGGCAGAGTTTCCTTGGTATTTCTTCTTCACTGATGTTTATTTTAAAGGCGTGAAGTCAAACTTTGTTTATACTTTTTTGCCAAGAAAAGTGAGAACTGGGGTGAGAGAGAGCTGAGTTTTCATCCGCCCTGTGACCCCTTCCAGCTCAGCCTTCTAAGTCAGCTGGTTCTCATTCAAGAGCGCTCGTTGCCTTGCTTCTGAGCCATGCCTGGGCCTCGCTCCCAGGAGTGCCATGAGGACGGTGTGACACAGTACATGTGAAGGGCAGAGCTGGCCAGAAGCGCAGTGCGAACACAGCAAGTGTGCGGGGTGGCAGGTTGTCACTCTGTCACCTTCTGTTACAGATCTCAAGCCTGCTCTCCACATGCTACAGATTTGCCTTAGTTGGGCAGATGCTTCTGCTAAATCCATTTAATGAGTTGTTAAAATATATATTTCAAGAAGCACATTGAAAAATTTCCTGCATTAACCTGCAGCTTAGTTCCAAGCCTTCTGTTCCACTTCGCTTACACATGGTATTGTAGATGAGGTGCTCTTTGAGGATGTTCCTAATTTCTTTGGAGATCACACCGTGCTCTGATTAGTACACATGCTCTTGTTATTTAGGGAAAGGAGTATTTCTCAGAAGTGCAGTTGAGTGCCAGCATCATAGAGAGAATGTGGAGGAGTGTCTTTAAACCTAGAAGACTACAACATCGTTGGAAAACGTGACCTTGTGAATCGCACCGTTGCAGTGCATCCTGTGACGTGCACTATAAAATTCAGTCATCACACTTGTTCATTGTGTTTACACACCTAGTACATTTTTGATATAGAATAGGGATGAGTAATTATTTTAAAATTATATACTCATCACCAACAGAATGAAAAGACAACCCACAAATTGGGAAAAAAATTAACAACACTTACTCAGACAAAGGAATTCAACCTAGAATATATAAAGCACAGAAGAGAATCAGGACCCTAAAAGTCAAAGTCCCAATGCAAAAGTGGGCATCGGAGATGAATACACATTTCTTAGAGGAAGAAATACAAACGGCAAATAAATACATGAAAAAATGTTCCACAGCAATGGTCATTCAAGGAATGCAAATTAAAGTAACCCTGAGATACTATCTCATTCCAGAAAGAATGGCTATCTAAAGAAGTCAGGTATGGTGGCACGTGCCTATAATCTCAGCCCTTGGATGACTGAAGCAGGGGGAGTGTTGAGGTCTGAGACCAGTCTGGGCTAGAATGTGAGCTCAAGGCCAGCCTGATATGCATAGTAAGACCCTGTCTCAAAAAGCCAAAAAAAAAAGAAATCATCTAATAACAAATGCTGGAGAAGCTGTGGGGAAAAGGGAACCCTTCTCCACTGTTGATGGGAATGTAGACTGGCACAACTATTGTGGAAGTTGGTATGGAGACTCCACAACAACCTAGAATTAGAAATCTCACTCAATCCAGCTATTCCCCTTCTGGATATTTTTCCAAAAGAACTGAAAACATCACATCATAGTGATATATGTGCACCCATGTTTATAGAAACCCAATTTGTCATAGCTAAATCTTGAAAACAACCCAAATGGCCATCATTTGAGGAATAAATTAAAAAAAGAAAGATAGACTCGAGGCTTTCATAGGTGAATGGATGCAACTAAGACCACACTTATACATGAAATAAATCAGACCCACACGTGTAAACATTGGATTGTCTCCCTAGTGTAAGAACCTGAAAGAATAAATAAAATCTGAAAAGTACAATAAATAGAGTAAAATGGATAGAAACTAAGCATAAGGAATAAATAATTGAGATGAGGGAAAGGAAAAAAGAAAGTAATAAAAGGAAGGGGAAAATTCATCTAAGTGTATACACAGGATGGCTAAGATGATTGTACTACTAATTTCTATCAGTTTTTTTATATTTATTTATTTATTTTTTGGCAGAACCAGGGATTGAACTCAGGCCCTTCCACTAGCCAGGGAAGTGCTTATTCCACTGAGCCAGCTCCACAGCCCCTCTAACAGTATTTTATAGGTAGAAGTTCAAGTTTAAAATTTTTACTTTGACCAATTTTATATGCTAGCGTCTGGCATCTGAGCAACTACACCGAAGATAGCAATGTACAATGTAATAATACTGTTGAATTCATTTAATCTGGTTTTTAAAATGTGTATCATTTCTAATATCCTCATCTATTATTTTATCTATTACTAATTATCTAATATCCTTATCTATTATCTATTATTACTGTCTTTAAAATAAATTAAAAAAATGAAAAGGGCAAGGAAAGAATTGAGGTTTATTGAAAGGAAGAACTATTGTTTAATTGTTTGGTCAATTTTGCATGCCAAGCCGGGCATGGTGGCGCATGCCTGTAAACCTAGCACTCAGGAGGCTGAGGCAGGAGGATTGTTGTGAGTTCGAGACCAGCCTAAGCTACAAAGTGTGCTTAAGGCCAGCCTGAACTGCATAATGAGACCCTGTCTCAAAAAGACAAAAGAAGAAAAAAAAATTTGCATGCCAATATATGGTAGTCTGAGCAGCAAATTTGATGATAAAATATGTAATATAACACCCACTATTAATTTTCCATTCTTGTTTTGAAGTTCTGCACCATTTTTATTGTTTTATGTTGCTTTATTTCCATCTTTGTTCTTGTTGATTTTTTCTCCTTAAACACACAAAAAATCAAAGAGTCAGTGAGATAGCTCAGCAGAACGAGCACCTGCTTAGGTAAGCACAGGGTCAGGTGCGATCCCTGGCACCGCACGCGGCGCTCGCTCCACCTCCGGGCGCACTGAGCCGCGATGGAGTCTGGGTGCGGTGGCGCAGGCCTGTAATCCCAGCATTGGGAGGCTGAAAACTGGAGGATCGCTACGGCCAAGCTGCGCACTGAGACCCTGCACTAAAAAAAGAAAAAAAGAAAAAGAAAAGAAAGAAGAAAAAAATGTAAAAAATACGCTGAAATAAAAGAATAAAAATGTGAGTTAATTAGTAAAAAAATCAAAGTGAAAGCTTCACTTTGAGAGTGCAAGACACAAAAATTTTAACAGCAAGTACTTGGGTGACTTGACTAGAAGACAAAGTAGACTACTTCAAATTTCGACAGCTGTAACTAAGAAACATCCCACATTAGCAATCTCAATGGCTTGCTTCTGCCACCATTGCTTTTGCAAACACTGACTTGTCTAAAGGCTTTATAAAGTGGAGATTCCCAATGAGGATATGACAGTGTAATTCTTTTCTTCTTTGGGTGAAAGTTTTCTCTTTCCTTTCCTTCCTTCTTCCTTCCTTCCTTCCTTTCTTTCTTTCTTTCTTTCTTTCTTTCTTTCTTTCTTTCTTTCTTTCTTTCTTTCTTTCTTTCTTCTTTCTTCCCTCCTTTCTTCTGGGGATCAAACTTAGGAGTTTGTGCTTGCCAGGCAGGTGTGGCCCCTCCTTTTCTAGCAGCCTGGGGACTGTGGAATGGTTGAAGTGAAGCTGAAAGGACATTTTTGCTGTGATATGAATTGATCTGCTCAGGTACATTCTGCCCAAGAACAATTCTGAAGTCTTTCCCCACAGAAGCAAGGATGAATGCTCACACATATGTGAAAGCCTGACGTGTGCACTCACCTGTCTGTGCAATTCTCCTTTGCAGACCAGAGCAGAACCCACAGAGATGTGCAGTCTCCTCTCCCTGTTGGTCAGATGCTCTGTGTTCTGACCTGTCCCAGAACTCAGGGCTCTCAGCTCCCCTGCTATCATGTTTTTAAATAAATACAAAAATTAAGCAGCAAAATGTTCTGTATTCCATTGATTTCTGGGAAGCCAAAGCAGCTTACATGACTGAGAAGAGCCCAGGGCACAGGCCTGGGCCAGTGCTGCACTTTCACCTTAACCTGCACATTCTGCCTCACTGCTGACCTGGGTTCTGTGCCAAGCCCACTTGTTTTTATCTCATCTCTCTTTCTTAGGGTTCTTCATTTTAGCCCAATCAAAACAAGTGAATTGCCCACCTTTTCTCCACACAATGTAATTGTTTTGCTTTAAAAACAGGAAATGGCAATCTTTCAGGATTTCTCCTTAATGAGAAAATAATTATCCAAAGGCCTCCTTTCTCCTGCACCAGTCAACAAGGAAAAGCAAAATACCTTACCAATGCATTTCCCTGCTTTCCTTTAACTGCATGCACTGATGGTTGCATTGGTTTTGCTGGAGAAAGAAATCAAACTATGTATTTTCTTTGTTGGTAGGTCTTTATTTATTTTTTGAAGAAAGAAGGAAGAAGTGTAATGAAATTACTCCATTGGTATTAATGAATTAGGAAGCCTGAGTAGACAGGTGTGCGAAAGAAACACAGAACTGAAGGGGTAGGAAGAAGCTCCCGGTGAATGCTTCAACCTCAAAAGTTACTCTTCTTTCACTTGTGACTCTGACACGCCCTGCTCAGAGGGGCAGAGTTAAATGAAAGGCTGCTGCACCTGTTGGTGTAGAGTGAATTTCACTTGGATACTCAATATGTATTTCAAGAATGACCTTTGCCAGTGAGTTTCATGCACGCTGTGTCTTATTGCTCTGCATCTGTATAATCCCCAG
This sequence comes from Ctenomys sociabilis, assembly GCA_004027165.1. Taxonomy (NCBI): domain Eukaryota; kingdom Metazoa; phylum Chordata; class Mammalia; order Rodentia; family Ctenomyidae; genus Ctenomys; species Ctenomys sociabilis. The sequence goes on along the minus strand of PVKA01008069.1, from coordinate 50,725 downwards.
TACTTCCAAGAGAAAACAGCATTCTTTGTTTTTGTTTTTGTTTTTTTTAATGTCTTTTTGAGACAGGGTCTCACCATGCAGTTCAGGATGGCCTTAAGCTCACTTGGTAGCTCAGGACAATCCTCCTGCCTCAGCCTCCCAAGTGCTGGGATTACAGGCATGTGCCACCACGCCCGGTGAGAAAACAGCATTCTTGTGTTACCAGGACCACTTTTCCTCCCCTTACACCTCAGAGTAAGAATTATTCTTGGTTTAAATATTTAAATAGAAAAAAGATGACAAAAATAGTAAAAAAACAACACATTAGAAATTATACAGATTTCACTAAACAAAATCATAAGAACTCAACAAAGGTTGCTATATTGCATATTATTGTCTTCTTTTTGTCTAGATTGCCAGATATAGGCATATCAAATTGGTCAAAAATTATAAAGAAACAAAAAGGAGAGAGAAAAACAATTTAAGCATTAACTATTCCTTTCAATAAATATTTAAATAGAAACACCAAAGCTTCCTGAGGAGAAAATAGGGAGAAATCTTGCAGACAGCAGGAATCGCAGTGCAACTCTGCCATACAGTTATGTATATATATATTTTTTTTTCTTTAATTTTTTCTTTTTCCTCATCCCAGTTGATCCTTCCCTTTGAACAGTTTCTTTCCTTTTAATGCGATGTCATACTATTAGTATGTCTCACAGGTCTAAAGAAAATATCCTGAAATTAATCTGGAACCAGAAGAGACCTAGAGTAGTGAAAGCAGTCTTGGGCAATAAAGGAAAGACAGGAGGCATTACAGTCCCTGATTTAAATATACTACAAAGCTACTGTGATAAAATCAGCATGGTACCACCAAAAAACAAACCTAAGGATCAATGATTAGAAGATGCAGATAGAACTACAAACATACTCAAGCCACCCCATTTTTGACACAGGTCAAACATGTTCACTGGAAGAAAGCTATCCTCTTTAATAAATGGTGCTGGAAAAGTTGGTTTCTCACATGGTGAAGGCTTAAATTAGAGCCATGGCTATTACTATGCTCTAAGCTAAAGTCAAATGGATCAAAGTTTTAAATATTTAAATAGAAACACCAAAGCTTCCTGAGGAGAAAATAGGGAGAAATTTTGCAGACACAGGGGTAGGCAGAGAGTTCATGAAAAGATAATAAACTGCATGGGAAATGCTTCAAAAAGGGTTTTTCTACACAGGATGACATACAAATCCTAAGTGTTCATTGTGCCTGTAGATTCTTAATTTCTAAAATGCTCTTTACAATCTAAAAGAATCCTTGTTCCTCACAATAACAGTCATGACAATGAGAACCTGGGAGCAGAGAAAGCATTCTGAGGAACGATACAGAGATGAACATATCCAGTGCTTATTTTTATTTGCAGGATGATAAAGGTTTGCATCAGTGTTACTCTCCATCTCTATAATTAGGCTACTAAGCAAATGACAAAGAGAAAAAGTAGTGCAGAATATGATTTTTATGCTTTCTTACATATAACCAAGTTCATTTGAGGGAGGAATAACAGAAATCCCATCATGGGTGTTGGTGGAATAAAAAACTTGTCTTACAAACAATTAAAGTTCAGCTTAAAATAAGCCTAACATTATAAAATACAATAAATATTGTCAAATTCATATTATTTTGTTCAATAAAATTCTGTATCATTTGCATTTTTTTGTTTTAATACTATTTTGTACTTTTTAAAAAAATAAAGAATTAAGGGCTTGCCAGATAGCTCAGTGGATTAATGAGCCTGCTCAGGCAGATGCAGGAGCCAGGGTCCAATCCCTGGACTTCCAGGCCCACCCCACCCCTGGGGAGGTGGAGTGATTGAGAATGAGGGTGGTGTGCGCCTGTAATCTCAGCACTTGAGAGATTGAAAAACAGGAAGGATCATTGTGAGTCTGATTTGTGTAGTGAGATCCTGTAGACCCTGTACTAAATACGTAAAAAGATAAATAAATAAAAATGAAAAAATAAATTAAATAAGCCTAGCAACAAGTTGCTTATTTACGTGCATTATTTTATATTTATTTATTTACTTATTTATTTAGCATTTTTAGGGAATGGTCTACAGGGTGTGCACAGTCTCACTACTAGATTGGACTCAGTGATCTGCCTGTTTACAGCCTCCCAAGAGCTGGGATTAGAGGCACGTGCCACCATGCCCAGTCTTAATTGCCATCTCAGGGTGCCCCAGGGTCAGGGCTGGCATGGCAGGCCCAGTGATCGAGCCCCCAGCCCCTGTACCTGCTTGCAGGTGCTTTAATCCTCTGAGCTATTTGGCCGACCCTACATGCGTAATTTTAATAGACTTAGATACTTACATGACTTTTTTTTTTTTTTTTCAGTGTTGCAGATTGAACTTGGGACCTTGTGCTTGCCAAGCAAGCACTTATGCTGCTGAGCTATCTCCTCAGCTCCTTAGATGAGTTGAGATAGAAAAGAAAAGAATTTCTAAGTTTATAGCTGATGAACCAACTTCTGAGTCCATAAGAAAATCTCCAAATTTGCTCTTGTTGTTGTCACTGTGTTTATAGAATCTTTAGTATTCGTTACTTTTGCACATTTCTCTCACCTTGAGGACCATTAGCATTTGTCTTGTTCTCTTGACTACCTCATGCTGTTCAGTGGATTGCAATTAAAATTCATTTTGTTCAAGTATTTATGTTTAATGAATTTTATTTCTCAAAAATCATTTTTCTTTTTGGAAAAATGGTTGTAGTTCCCATTTGTTGGTCAGATTTATTTATGGTTATTTCACAAGAGCTTATTATATTGTAAAATATATTATATCAAACTTTCTTCCACAATCCACACAGTGTGATTTTTTTTTTTTTTTTTTTTTTTTTTGTCTTTTTGAGACAGGGTCTCATTGTGCAGTTCAAGCTGGGCTTAAGCTCACTTTGTAGCTCAGGCTGGTCTCAAATTCACAACAATTCTCCTGCCTCAGCCTCCCAAGTACTAGGATTACAGGCATGCACCACCACGCATGACCCTCACAGTGTGATTTTTAATTGTATTTGTTTTATAATCCTGAAGGTCTTTGGAGAGAAAAGAATTATAGAGGCTGTGTTTAATTTGCTTGGATGCATTTCATAGTCAAGGTGTAGGTGCCTCCTTCGATCTAACACAGGTCAGTCAAGTTTGCTAACAGAATTCCGGTTGAGACAGTGCCTCGTAGCTGGAGTGCTCTTCCCCTCTTTTCCACGCATGTTTATTTCTTGACCTTTGCCTTCTCTCCGACCACGTTGGGCTTTGACTTTCTTCAATGTGTTGGTTGGGTTTCACTTCATCTGTGATGCTGCCCCTCCTCCTCATGCTCAGCGTGTGGTCAGCTCTTAGGTCACCAAGGCATCACCTGTGGGCTTCACGGGCAGTCAGGGGACTGTCACTTTTGCGCTTGTAACAGTTTAGCACCATTATTTTGCAAAGTTCGCTAAGATGGTGAGGTGTCAGACCATAGCTGCACAGAGAACGTGGTAGTGACTGCGGCTAAAACCTACAACTTTCCACCTGTTGATTCATATTTCAGATTATTTTTCTTTGAAATAAATTGGGCAATACCTTGTATCTTTAATGATGTCGTATTTCACTAAAGGGGTTGAGCTTGACTTTGAGGATTCCACATCTGAACACAGTCCGCACACTTTATGAACTTCAGCTTCAAGAGCTTGGCTTGTATACTAAAATGTGTGTATATATATATATATATATATATATATATATATATATATATATACATATATATACAGAGAAGCTTTAAAGGTATTTTATAAGACATTTAAACAAGAATTCAACCACGTGGTTTTAATCATTAATTAGTTAATTTAGCTAATTTGGAGCAGTGCATGGCTGAAACTTCCCAACTTTCACTTAGGTGACAAATATTAAAATCCAGCAAATACTAGCTAAACAAAGGTGGCAATATTTATATTCTAAACTGTTAAATTTGTTAGTTTTCTTTTCATTAACATTTTTATATTAACATAAATGTTTTTGTGTATTTAAACTCTTAAAAGTATGTGTGAATTAATTAATCTTTCAAAGGGTAAATCCAGAGATATGGTAGTGTTTGAAAGATAAAGTTTGTATACTTATATTTAAGTTAGAAACTTTTTACATGTATAATGAACAAAGTATATTAAAAAGGAAAAACTTTGCTGTATCTGGTTTTATTTTTAATGACAAAAGAGATTGAGAATAAATAAAGAAAAAGGAAATTAAGAAAACAGCTGCTCCCTCATAGGGTTTCATAGTTTTAGATTTGCCAACAGAGGTGTCTAAATTTCCAAAAATATAATTTTTAACTTTTCAAGATAGTAGTATAATGCTACTTGAAAAACAGTGATTACTTATCTAAATTATGTGACATAATTGGTAAATATCAGTTCCAAATTCTGGTTGAGAGTTTTCTTTAAGAAATTCCTCCTTGGCATTATGGATCTAAAGTTAAAAAAAAAAATCCATCCTTAGATCTAGAAAAAAGAATAAAGCATAATATTCCCGAGGAAGATAAACCAGGACCACAGACATAGGGGTTGCTCTGGTCCAAGGGTGTCAATTCATTTTAGGTAATATGTACCTTACACAAATCAGATGAGAACTGCCTTAGCTGCTGTCTCCATTGCTGGGTCACAGCAGCAAACACCCAGTTCTTAGAGGAGAGAGGCTCACCCGGGCTCACGTTTAGGAGTTTCAGGCTCCCATGGTCTGCAGAATGGTGGGAGGGCCAGAGAGCAGGAATGTGGCTTGCACCACTACACCCAGGAAGCACTGAGGCTGAAGCGGGGAAGCAGGAGGGGAACTGTCCCCTTTCAGGCCAGGCCCCTGACCTACCGGGCTCATCTCCTAATATGACACTTAGACTGAATGCCCCATAACCCAATTACCTTTCAAAACAATCACCTTTCAAAAGCTCCACCACTGTGCCTATGACTTTGGGGGCTGGGCATACAAACAGAAACAGTAACCAGGGCTACTTTGAGATTCAAGTTTTAGAAGCAAGATCAATCTCACATTACCTTTGTGGCATACAAATCTGGCTAGCACTATATTTTTTAAAAATTTCTTGAATGTAAGTACAGGGTCTCACTATGCAGCTGGAACTTGCAGAGATCCTGTTTTCAGCCTCCCTAGGGCTAGGATTACAGGTGTGTGCCACCACATCAGGTCTTGGAGGCCAGCTCGGCCCACCTGGAGGTGGAGCCAAGGTGGCACGTGGTGTGTGGGATAGAACATGGGTCCCTGCGCTTGCCTAAGCAGGCACCCAGCCAACTGAGCTATCTCGCCATCTGTGGTATTGCTCTATTAATTGACTACTAGCCACTAATGTTATAAGATATTTTTCAGTGTTGGAATATTTTCTATGAGTTAAGATTCTTTACATTTTAATAATAGCAAAAGTTCTGATTTCAGAAATTCCCAATATGACCTAGAAAAGGATGTTTCTTGTTTCCAACACCCACAGACTGGTATTAGCAGGAAATTTGGTGGAAACTACCAGGACTGGTGAGTATTTATCAGGTTCGAGCACTGAGTGGACTACATGTAAACTTGTGTTTGGTACTTTAATTGAAGGAGATAGTCTGGGGCAGGATGTCTTCTTCCAGCAGTTGCTGAGCTCATATGCTGACATTCCAGCCAGTATAAAATCAAGTCATTAACTCTGTGATTGTGAAGATAATCAGTAGATGGCCAGACTATCAATTCAGTTTACAAAGACAACCATTAAGTGACTATTCTACCTGGAAAGCCTTACAGAATAGTCCCAGGTGGGAAGATCCCTTGTCTGAAATCTTTCAGCATGATGAAGGAGAGAAATGCCCCAGTGACTCTAAGGCCTCAGCAAATAATCTGTTCAGGATTGTAGTCTGCATCTGATAGGTTAGAATTAGGAGCCAAATTGGAACATCTAGGATTGGCTCAGGCCCTATGCATTGCTAAGGTGGGCCCTGTTCCTTTAACTTTTTTTCAGAACTGGGGATTGAACTCAGGCCCTGGCACTTTTCAATGAAGTGCTTATTCTACTGAGCTATCTCACTGGCTTTTAACTGGGTTTTTAATGCACATTTGTTTTTGTATTTTGAAAATAGTAATAAAAGCAATATCTTATCCCATGTTGAATAATTTTTTTCTTTTCTTTTTTTTGCAGAACAGGGATTGAACTCAGGCCCTTGCGCTTGCTAGGGAAGCCCTTATTCTACTGAGCCACCTCCCTGGCCCCTGAATAACTAATTTGAAACAGTGTAAAAGTCAGTGTAAAAGATGATTTATGTTAACTGTTACTACTCATGAAATAAAGCTGCAAAATAGCTGTTAATATAATCATTATTATTTTATAGGCAGTGACCCAGAGTGAGAGAAGTCAAGTTGTTTAATGAGCAACTGGAACCCTCAAAGCTCTCAACAGGAAAGAGGGAGTCAGGGATAACTTTGGTCTCTGAGGCTGACCTAGCAGGATGCAAGGTCAGGTCCTGACTGCAAACACAACACATGGGGACGGTGGGCTGGCACTGAGGCCGTCTGTGTGAATTCAGTTTGGTTTATTTTTACTGCCTTAATTATTTAATTTCTTGGAGTTTTGTTTTCCTAATCTGTATAATGGAGATAATTGGAGAAAATCCATTAATTTATGTCCTTGTAGCTCTACAAAAATAAAGACAGAGCCTGCAGTGTTTGGAGTGTTTAAAACCATCTTTGCATGGTCTGATGAGCTAGTGTGAGCAAGGTATTCACTGAGCACCACACAATCCCTGGGTATCACGTATACAACAAGCCTAAGGAAACTTAAAGGTGTTGGGGAGGTGGACTGGCTACAAATGACAGATTCCAGGAATAACACAGTTGTTTGTTCCTTGAGTACTTTTTGTACTTTGTGTCACTGAGGTAAAGAAACTGGTGTGTTAGAGCACAAATATACAGTGGCAGCAATGGAAGCACACGTCTTTCCCAGTGATGCAATCTGTCCAAAGGATCTGCTGGCTTGACTCTTTCTTTCTTTCTTCCTATATTTTAGGGCAGGGTCTCCAGGTGTTCAGGGTCTCACTACCAGATTGGTCTTGTAGTGATCCTCCTGTTTACAGCCTCCTGAGAGGGATTACAGGCGTGCACCACCGCACACAGTATCATTTGCCATTTCAGTGCACCCTGGGGGTAGGGCCCATGGCTCAAACCCTGCTTGCAAGTGCTTTAATCTGCTGCTTTGGCTGGCCCTTGGCTCTTTAAAAAGTGCTACACAATGACAAGAATCATTTAGATCATACTTGCTCTACTCTGGCCAAACACTACAAGAAAAAATACATGGCTCTCTCACTGTTTGTGCTGGCAATAGAAAATCCAGAGTTTTATACCCAAAGGCTGTAATACGGCATTCTCTCTCTCTCTCTCTCTCTCTCTCTCTCTCTCTCTCTCTCTCTCTCTCTCTGTCTTTCTCTCATATGCACAAGGAAAATCAGACATGTAAGATGACAATCAAATTTGGTTTCTGAGAAGTTAATGAAGGAATGGCTCAAGAAGAGAATAAGCGATGAGGCCAAATGCTACTTGCAGTTTGCAAGTAGCAATTGGATTTCAGGTAGGGGATCATTCATGAATTTCTGAGTGTCATTTTGGTTTGGGATACGATTATAAATTGTGCTGCAATAGCGGTGGGAACAAAGAGTTTGCCAATAAACAAGAAAAAGGAGAGGAGGAGTGCTAATTTTTAAGAGATAAAAGAGAAACTAGGAGAATAAAAAGCAGTGGATTAGGAGCAAAGGAAGCAGAGACAGGATTGGCGCTAGCATAATGACTCTCTCAGAATGTTTATAAAGTATAGCATTTTATTTTTATTTTACTTTATATATTTTGGATTATTTGAAAGAAAATCTCGCTATGTAGTGCAGCTTGGTCTTGAACTCACTCTGTAGCTCGGGCTGACCTCCAATTCATGGCAGTTCTCCTGCCTCAGCTTCCTGAGTTATGGGATGATAGGCATGCACAACCATACTCAACAAAACACACTATCTTTCGCTAGTAGTTCTAAAAACAATTTTTCCGGTGCAGTAGATTTGAACATGAACACCAGAATTCAGGACGCATGGCAGTCTGCTGAACAAAAGGCTTCATTGGACCTGGTGAGAACATTGGGAACCAGCTGTTGCATATGGTGTATCATTTTAAGCCAATCAAAAGCTAAGGGATAATTTTAAATTTCTGTGCTTCAGATCATTAGAATTCTCCAACTTTTATCCAAGAAAATTACACATCTTCCTGATGTAGAATTCTACTTCTATGCCATTTTTCTTTAATGTGCTTTGTCAATGAACTTAAAAAAAGTGTAGTCTGTAGTTGTTTATTGGAATAATGATATAGTGCAAAGGAAAGGGTGGAGCAAGACCCTCACCGGATGCTGGTTAAGCCTTTCATACTGAGTTGGTAGAAACACTTCTCTCTGTAACTTTTCTGTTAGTGTTGCAAGCCTCATTATTTACAGGAAATGTCACCTCTACGTGCAGGGACAGAACCTTTGCCCCTGCTGGGCACCTGGAGATCCCAAGATCTTTCCAGAGCTCTTCAGTACATGCCACCCCTTGATAAGGCCATGTCTGATTGCTCTTCTTGTCACACAGTCTGTTGGTGCTTGACAATGTTCTCCATCACTGGCTCTGCTGCAAGAATCCCAGTGGAAGTGCTTGTCTGTGAAATGCATGTGGGGACGAAGGGTAACAGATTCTGCAGCCAGGCTACTAAGAGCTGATCTCTGCCCCACTATATATACTGTGGGTCTTTGCAGAAATAACATTAACTGTTCTGTGTGTGCAACTTACAGTAGTTTGAGTCTTTAATCAGGAAATCCACTAATAACTTTTATAAAACTCTAAAGCATATTTTGTGATGTACATGCAGAAGTCTATATAATAGTCACATTGCACTATGGGCTTATTCTCATAGTGGACAACACCTTCTAATATCTTAATAGGGTACCTCCAGGTAAATAGAGTAAAAAAAACCAAGCAGCTCAAAATGTTAATTTGGAGTGTTCAGAGCATTACCTCCCTCTGTGAAAGGAGAAAGCGTGGATTCTGATGGTGCATTGAGAGGAAGCCTAATAACCTTTCAGAAATACGGGGTTGCTAATTGTCAGATGACATTTTTATTGCCTTGAACTTTTTTCTCCATAAGTTATAAATAAACAGATGATGGGGATGCCATTGTATTTCTTTCCTACCTGTTTAAAAGTTCAACGTATAATTGCTTGAACTTTCTTGGCTGATAAATGATTTCCTAAGACAATTACAGCTTAAAAGAAAGCAAAGAGTTTTGGTTTCTGTCTGAAAACCATTTTATATGCTACGAGAATACCCCAGCGGAGCTGTGCAACAGAAGACAGGCCTTCTGGCATCAAGAATGACAGAATACTGTTCGGACTAAGAAACCTTGTGGGTAATTTCATTTTCATTTGCTAGTGAAGCAGAAAAATCAACATGTTGTATGTCAAGTACAATGAAAACTACTTCCTGGCAGTTTGGATTGCAGCCATTGTCAGGGCGAAACTTCACATGGATAAGTCTGATTTAACGAAGGCAGGGAGTCTGCATTTTGATAACATAAGAAAGGAAGGCCCTTGGGCTTGAACCAGGTGCTTTAGGGAACTTGAGCTTTTGTGAAATCTGATGCTCTGATGGCTGATCCTAAGATGTGAAAATAAAGTAGGTCTTAAAAATCTTCCCTGTGAACATTTCTACCTTGCTTGGATTCAAAAGATGAAACAGGGAAACTGATAAAGAGAAGAGGTAGACAAGGACTTTTCAAGTAAGCATAGTAGGAACACAGAGATTCTAAGACTTCATAGATGGTGTTTTGCATTTATATTGATTGAGGAGATAGCATATGTGAGAACAGATCTTTTAAAAATTGTAATGACAAAGGACTAATTATTTTTTGGACTCATTTTGTGCATTCTTACAGACTGGGATTGTTGGATGCAAAATGATGGATAGTAATTGGACATCAAAAAATTCACAGAACTATTATAAAGTTAAATGAAACTAGTTTTTTTGTCAACATTGAAAATTCCATTCTGTAATATCATGGTGTGGGTCTGGAGAGTAGGGGTTTCCCAAGAGCAACCCTCCTGCTCCTCTGGTTTCTGCTCTCCTCTGGCACCAAATACGGCAGGGGAGGAGGCTGACTTAACGTAAGTTCCCCCAGCTCACCCAGAGAAGTGTGAAAAAGAGTCACTTATAGCATTGCCAGGGCAGGGACAGAGCGGTCCAATAAGTCTGCTGACAGCAAACGTTGAAAAGTGAGTTCCTAGGGATGGTACCCTGGCTCTGCCCATTTTGGTAGGGAGATAAACCAGGCAGGGTCTTGTCCTTTGTGCCGGGTGATCTTGTTGCTAGTGTGAGCTAAGATTTGTGGAGTTCCAGAGATTTCTATGTAGAAAAGAGATCTCCAGAAGTAACTGCTCTTCCCCTGCAAAGCTGGCACAAAGGGCAACTTCCAGCCCACAGGTGGTCATTTCTATCTTTGTCAGCTGCATCTGCCCTGCCCTCTGTCTCTGCCTGTCCCCATGTTCCTCCTGTGATTTGATCTTCGACTGCCATGGCAGGGAATAGGCGGGGTCTTTCTTTTCATCCTTGAGGGTTGACACTTGGTCCAGTGGATGCAGGGCTCCTTTCTAAGGGTTTGGTCTTGCTGACTTAACTTGCTAGGCTTTGAGCAAATGGAGAGATCTAGGTGGGCACAGCAACCTCACTAGGAGGGGAAATGTGGCTTGGTAAGGGGCAGGTGTCAGAGCCAGACTGTCAGCTCTAAAGCAGAGATTTCTTTTTAATTGTGTTAACACCTTTCTATTTGTATTTCTTCTTTTGAGTTCTTATACTAGGGAGACTATATGATATTTACACATGTAGGTCTTGTTTATTTCACTTATGAGTATATCTTCAAGTGGCATTCACTTAAATATAAATGCTTCAAGTTTATCATTCTTTATAGCTCATATTCCATTATATAAAAATACATCTTTTTCATCCATACAAGTAGAAGGGTATAACACAATTAAAAGGAAAGTGAGAAACTGAGGATTAGACAACAAAGAGAAGGCAAGAAGAAAAGCTAAGAAACATGACAGAGGCAAACCCATACATTTATATGCACAAGATGGGTAAGGGAATGATCCTGAGAAACATCAGCAGGGTTTTGAAACTATGAGTCAATTGGTACGATTCTCATCCTGACTAACTATACACGCTGATGTTTGTGGACTAAGCAACTGCAATAAGATAGCAAGGTGTAATAGTAAGGTCATGCTTAGAATGCCTGTCATTCTGGTCTTGTAAATATGTGCTTCTTGTCATGACATACCAATTATTGCCACACTGTCATTCAAGTAAATGTTTGTTAAAAAAAAGGGTAATAAGTGGGAAAAAAGAAACAAGAAACAAAATTGTCTCAGGACTGTTCGGCTACAATGGTGTATGTGGTTAGATTTCTAAATCTGTGTAAAAATATGTAATTATTCATATTTCTAAAATATTTTTCAGATTTTTTTCTTCATATTCTGTAGGGACTTAATGTTTAACATATCAATATGTGATGGAAAATACCTGTTCCATGTTGTGCTTAGGATGTTTGATATTCTGACAGATAGTGAGGTCAAACCCAACTGCTATAGGGTAGTAATAAGCGTCTCTTCTGGAGGGTTAGCAACCTAAGTTTGCAAACCAAAAATTAGAGAAAAAGAAAGGGCTGCTGCAAGGACGACCAATGTTTTGTTCCTTGTCTTTCAAGGTGAGTGCAGACTTAGGACATAGGAGAACCTATACTGTAACATCATGTAATTCAGTTGTGCCCCAAATTTTCTGAACAAGGAGATTATGGGGCCGCAGAGGAATGTGATCTATGATGTAGTATGTGCCTAAAGAGAGTCACATGGAGAGAAAATATTCTCTCAGGCTTTCACAGAGAGCAAATTGGTCAAGCAATGACCATGACTCATCCACATGGCTGACACTCACAAAGGATCTAGAAACTGTGGTACAGGATTTCAGGATAAATCCTGAGGGGACTTTATTGACCTCATCAGATACAAAAGTTACATTTCTTGTTTGATCTTGGTCTTATCCATCCAGTAGAAAAGTATTGAAACAAGGAATAAAAAGTAAAGCCATATTAATAGGCTGAGCTGTAAAAGGCTCAAGTCAACAACTTCTGACATTGCTAGTTCTATGGATAACCCACTACTATTTTGGACTACTAGACTACGTTGGAATATTTTGCTGAATTCACATTCCTACAATATTTAAATGACAATGGAATATACTTCTCTGACAAAACTAAACAAAAAATGTGGATACAAATGAATGACCATTTTGTATCTGTATATTCAAAATAGGATAGATAGACAGCTACTTTCTCTTAATTCAATGGATAAAAAGTTTTGTTTTAATAGTGTTTGTGGACAGGATATCATGTCTGCATCTTGTACAATGAATAACTACTAAGACAACAATATGTAATGTAGTTATTTTTGAAACTGTCCTACTAATCTATTTTGACAATGTCTCATCATTATTTGTTTCTCAATAAAATTATTAAAAAAAAAAATCACAGAGCTGCTCAGAACCTGTTTGCTGCGCCCAGTCTCATGGAATCTTCATTTCCACCTTTCTCAGGAGTCCTTATTGACCCCAAAACTCCAGAGATACAACCTCAGTAAAATTTTGGTGTGGGTACTTGCTATTAATCAGAGTACTATGATATCCAGATGTATATACACACATGCATGTGCATAGGAATAGTGTTTGTGTTAAAAAATGATATCAATTTATTCAAACTGATACATAGATTGTCTGCCTCCATTATTTTTGAACTAGGAATCAAATTTAGGGCACCCACTTAGAGAGCCTTGTGCTCCAGTACCACATAAGCCAGTCTTCCTCCAGGGCTCCTGATGTTTGTTTTTTCTGTTTCACTTGACCAACCCCAAATAAGCTCTTAATGTTTTCTTTTCAAGCGATCATATACATTTTTATCCTTTTAATGTGTAAAGTAGAATACATTTTTTAAAATGCCATTTTATTACTTTGCCATTGTATAATATTTGTCTCTTATTGAGGAGGAAATGCTGGATCCACAGGGAGCTGGAAAAGGTACATCAAAAATAGTGTGAGGAATGTCACCAATGTACAATGCAAATGGTCTTCACAAAGCTCTCTTGACATGTGTATGAAATCTTCTAATCATTTTAAATGAACAGACATTAGTGAGCCAATAGCAACTGTTTTTCTTGTTCTGTTGTAGGATAAATTGTTAAAGGTCTACCATGTACACAACTGCCAAACGTATGCATTTTTTTGTTTAAAAATTAATTTATTTATGTACATATATTATATATACATATATTTTCCATTGAATATTAGTAGTCATTATACATTTTTGTAAGAGAAAATTCAATGATACAGAAAGATATTAATAATATATTTTCTTTGTTTTTTAAAAAATAATTTTATTGAGAAACAAATAGTAATGAGACAATTTCAAAACCAGTTAGTAGGACAGTTTCAGTAATTAATACATTGCATATTTTTGTCTTCTTACTGGTTATTTATAGTACAAGATGCAGACACTGTCCACAAACACTATTAGTACAAAGTCCCTGCAGTGAAGCTAGGGGCCAGAACCACCCAGCTAATCCAGGAGCAGGACATCTTACCAGAGGGCCACAATAGGTTCACTTCCAAGGGCTGCAGCAGGAAGAAGCTGAGCAGAGCAGCCAGACCCAAGCCAGGCGCAACTGGATGAACTCAAAGTTCATAGATCTGTTCCTTGACTTCAGGAGGTGCTAAGACTATAACCAATGTATGCATTTTTGTGTTTCATTAATTCACTGCTATTCTTATATCTCTGAATAATTAAAAGCACCTCCACTTGACTATTGACACTATGTTTAGAAACACCCTTCACTGTAAAAAAAAGTCATGCAATTCAAGATAGAAAAAAATGCAGTAAAGAGTAGTTGGTACTTGAATTCATCAAAATAACCCCATATAGTCCAATAGTCCATAATAGTAGTAGATTATCAGCAGAAATGATTCATTTCTAGTTTTTTTCATTAAAATGAATAAAACATTTTAAAAAATGCAATAAAGAAATCTCTCATATTTCTGTGGAAAATACTTTCCTAAGATAGCCATTTGCAGTTGTTCTTTTTGTAATTTTCTCTTTCGTCATTTTAAGCAAGTATATATGTCTCAAAGGCAAGGATTACAGGACTGAGGCAGGATATGGGAAGGCTGCATTGAGATTAGGATTTTTAAACTAACAACTCATATATTTCATGTGCTTCCATCATTTTATTTTGGTTCATGATTGTATGTCAGAATATAACATAAATTTGGCATAATCTGATCAAAATATATGTATGTCATCACTGGTAAATAGATTTTTCTGGAATGATGGAAATATTCTATGCTAGTGATGTGAAATACAGCAGCTGCCATCCACATGCAGTGCTAAATATTTGAAATATGCCTAGTACACATGACAAACTGGCTTTTATACACTATTTTTATTAATTTGTATTTTAATAACCGTATCAACTAATGGCTGCCACACTGTTCAGTATAGATACGAATTTTTTTCTATAGTTGGGATGGAACACAAAGCTTTTGTGTTGAGATAACACAGCCAGGGTGTGCTTTACGTTTGTTTATTATTATTTTTTTCATTTTATGTATTTTGGCTCAGAGTCTCACTACACAGCTTGCACTTGTAATGATCCTTCTGTTTTCTGCCTCCCCAGCACTGGGATTGTAGGCATGCACCACCGTGCCTGGACTCTGTTGTCCCCTCAGCATGCCCCAGGGACAGGACTGAGAATCCAACCAGGGTCCCTGCACTTTGCTGAAGCAAGCACTTGCTCTGCTGAGCTATCTCACCAGTACTTCTCTTTGTTTGTTTGTGTTGATTGATTGGTTGATCGATTGATTGATTTTGACACAGAGTCTCTTTCTATTGCCCTGGAAAGACTTCAATTTGTGAATCTCTTGGCTAGGCCTCCTAGAGTGTTGGAATTAGAAACACAAACCACCAACCCCAACCACACTAATGTTTGAAGTGCAGCATCTTAACAGTTAGCCAGTGGTAGTGATAGAAAATCCACCCCTAGCATCTATATATCACTGTTCTAAAATTTTTCTTACGTAAGAGTAGTATTTAGTGAAACAGAAATGAAAATTTTATTTAAATGTATAAGTGAAGTGACATTTTATGCATATTTATCTTCTCATTGCTTTTCTAATCATTCAAAATAAAATAAAAATATGAACATCTACCTCATATTTTCCTCAAAAAATACACCTAGAAAAAATTAATATTTAATTACAGTACTTATTGTATCTACTTGAAAATGATAGTAAAATACTGTATTACATATTGTTTATGTATTAGAACCTTATAGAGTAAGCAAAGATTATGAGTTATATTCCATTTGCATGTGCTAATTAATTACTATTTGATAGCATCAGCACTTATGCCTGGAGGTATTATTAGCTAAAAGGAATTCTCTTATGGTATGAAATCAAATAATGGACAAATTTAATGAAGGTCACAAAATATTCTTTATTTTATTAAGGTTAATTATAACATTAATTATATTATTTTGTAGCTCTGATATGAATAATATACATTCATTTAAGGCTGACAAAAATTTTGAAATTTTAAGTGATAGTATTTATGGTGTTTACCCAATAGTACTTTTAATTCATAATATTTCAATAAATGTAAACACATAATTTGAAAATTCAGTTTACAATCTTTGTGGAAAATAACTTTCTCTTTACATATCTGCTGTCATAGATTCTCTTGCCTGTTAATATTATGTTTTTATAAAATATACTGCACATATTCTCCCATCTGGATGCCTGAGATCCCAGCAGGGCATCCTGAAAAGCATACACAGTTTTACCAGAAGCAGGGTTTGAACCTACATGGCTATGAATCCACTGTATCTTAAGTCCGTCAGCCATTCTGGTACCAATTCTGCATATATGATGAAACAAAGAAGTCCAAATTTGCCTGAAATGATCTGTTTCACTGACAATGATAAATTCTTTCAGATGGGTAGATAAAGATGGGGATCTATGCTCATGAACATTCAAGCCCTGCTGGCACTGTTCCCCTGTGTTCTCTGCTTGACTTTCCCATACACTTCTACCGTGGTATGTCTGCCTAGGAACCACATGACCATGGACTGCAACCCCTGAAACCACAAGCCACATACACCTCTCCTGTGAATTGTGGGTTTCAGCTGTTTATATGTAGTGGGGAAGCTGATTAAGACAGCATGGAGAGAAACACATCTGGGTGCTCCTTACTTGCTTTTCATCATTTCATTGGGCTGCACTTGACCATGGACTTGCCCACAGTTTAGCCCCTTGTTTAGAATTTCTGCACAGTGGGATTAGGTATGTCATATTATTTGTGGTATTTTATAACATATTAATTTATGCTGCTCTTGTAACATATTAATCCAAATTTATACTTATACCAAGTATTTTTCCAGTTTTAAAAATTTTGTTTGAGTTAACTGGCTGCTCTGTTTCACATTTCCCCAGGCCAGATCTCATAGCTGGACTTTCCTGTGGGAAGAATCCATTGATAAAATCCTCAAGGTCATATTCAGAGTACCAGAGATTCATCTCTCCTTTCAGGCTGTCTGACTGGTAGAGTCTTTGTCCGGGATTTTGTTCTGTGCTGCTCATGACTACCTTGTCCTTGATAGGTCCCCTTTTAGCCTTCAAGATTGTTTAACTCCTTATTCTTCTTTATTGCCAGGCTACATCTGGTAAATTCTCTGAATTCTTATATCTAGATTGGGCTATTTGGAAAATTTAGAATACTACTCTTTGACAAGCAAAACCAGAGTCCCATCTGCTCATTCTCCTTTGCTGTGTAAAGCAACACCGTTGTGGGCTCTGTGAATTTCAGGGCGGACACATTTGGGGGCTGTCTCTGCCTCCCCCAAGTCCCAGAAGCTCCTCTCTGGCACACAACGCATCCTCAGTCCCTCCAGCTGTGCCTCACCACATGGAGCCTGCGAATCAACTCTTTAAATTATTTGTTGGGAATTTAGGAAGGAAAGAAGTTTCTTGTTTATTGGGTCCTCCCTCAGAGACTGTAATATACCCATGGGAATTTTATTGCAGAATTTCTTCAAAAAAAAAAAATCACATACTTTGCCCTTCAGTTTGTTGATAAGCATCTTATTTTAGCTAATGGAAAATGCATCTAAATGCTTTCAACATGCTTAATTTCTAAATAGCTCTCAAGTTGTTTTGGGGACTACTTTGGCTATTCCATTTCTTGAGATATAAGAGAGAAAGGAGTGGGAAAAGCACTGAGAAGTCCTTTGATAAACACAGACAGCTAACTTACAAATGCTCAATATTTATGAACTACACACTGGAATTTATTTAAATGGAAAAAACAGAAGAACAAGATTTATATGAAAAGCTACGCAAGTGAGGAAGATTCTCGGTCCATGTGTGTGCTTGGTGAGTCTTTCAGTTTGCTCATAATTTCTACTTTTTGTTTCTGAGTGCTGTTTTCATTGTTTTCAAGGAGCAGTCCCAGATAATTTAGATCTCTGAGCACTGTATTGCACTGGAAAACTAAGTAAGATACTGTAGTGTTACCAATCAGTAGGAAATTGCCCAATGTATTTGTTTTTCTTTTTCCAGTGCGTATTTTACTATTTTGTTGATTTTCATAATGCCTTCAAATCTATGGCTCAGTTGTGAAATATGATTGAACCTTTATCCACAATGCACAGTAAAAACAGGTTTTTGGAATATGGTAGAACAGGCTCGACTTTCTTCTCGAACTATGCCCTGCACTGGAACATCTTTGAGTAGATGAAAATTTTCGCTTTAGAAGAGAAATGAACATCTTCTTGATATTTTTTAGAAAAAAATGCAAACTAACAGTTGCACAAATATAGTATATTTTCACATTAAATAATTTATTTTCATTTCTAAAATTTAGGACAGTCATTGTACAAGTGTGAAGATAGCAAACATTTCTAGAAATAGTTAAAATAACCAAGATGATGAATTATTTGAAGAAAGCTAAGGTTAAATACACATTTGCTATTGAAATGTTCTCTATAGGGCTGTTGTTTATGACTGAGCAGAAATGACAGGGACATCTTTTCAACAATACTCCAAACAACAGTTGGGGAGATAGCTCATGATCTAAGTGCCTGCCTAGGCAAGCATAAGGACCTGGGTTCGATCCCTGGTACCACAAGCCATGCTGGCCCTCGAACCCTGAGTGTGCCACGCCAGCCACCAACAATAAGCATGGTGGCACACACCTATAATTCCAGGGTTGGGAAGGCTGAGACAGGAGGATCCCTACAAGTCTGAGCTGCATAGTTAGACCCTGTATCAAATAAATAAATAAACAAACTAAAACAGAATAGAACAAAAAAAAAGAAAAAAAGAAAAAAAAAAACAGAATACCATAAACAAGAGAAGGGAAGAGTAAATCAGGAAATACAAACCTCATGAATATTCAAAAAGAGAAACACACTCCTCACACTAATTATTCAAAAGATGAAAAGGAACATTTAGAAGACACATTGGACCTTCCTATGACAACCCTATGATTTGTCACATCAGGTGACACAGGTCTGAGAAAGGCACACACATTGTCAATACCCTCACAGGACAAAGGAGATCAATCAGATCTGTACTTGGTAAATAAATCAAGTTGTCTCATCATTGTAGTAAAAGAATATAAGAAAACTTTGTACATGTAACATGAAAAAAAAACATGTGGGAATAAGTTGTAAGGACAAGAAGCTAAGGTTTTTTTTTTTTTTTTAAGTGTAGATTAAGTCAAGAAAGAATTAGAAAGAATCATTAGCGGTTACTGTAGAACCACAATGTCTACATCAGAAGTTTAGAGCAACAGGGACACTGACAATAGTGGCATCAGCACAGTAGGGAAGTGGCTGAATGACACTCTCAGGGCAAGGACCACAGGACGCCAGTGGTGAGCAGGACGAGGGAGAAAGAAGGGATCATGAAAATTAAACCTCAGTATCACAGGCATTCATGAGGAAGAAACAGGGATGATTTGGATAAAAATGTTAATCAAGGGTACTTATACAACTTTGTACAGAAAAGAAACAGATCTGAGGAGGAAGCATGAAAGGGCCTTTCTGGGTACAAGGAAAATTAGAGACTTGGGGCCATTTGAGCTCCAGCTTTCCTTGTCTGAATACCAAGTGCACGCGAAAGGTATTGTGTGATTTTTTTTAGACATGGTTTTAAAACTAATATACAGATTCTGCTAAAAACTGCATATGCACTTTGGGAAGGGAAAAACATGTATAAATATTTTAATACTATGTTTATTGAGACATTATGAAATCAATACCAGGAACTTTTGGCACTGTAGTGACGAGAGGTGATTAGAGTGGAGGCCATGAGCTTCCAGAGGTGTTTTAGCCCTGCAAACGGCTGCTTGGGAAGCCATGGCCACCGAGATTGCTGCACATGCCGTTTCAATTTCTGCTGTAAGGCCTGCAGTGTAGTGGGCTTTCTGTGGCATAGGACACCCTCTAGGGTCCTCCACAGGAGGGTAACACAAGCTGTTTAAAAAAGAACATTTTTATCCTGAGATGAACGTATAGTTTTATGGTTAACTCTGTGTAGAACAAGTTGAAAATAAAATCAAACTCACCTCAGAAGTTCTTGGTGGGGCTGGGGAGATAGCTCAGTAGAATAAGTACCTGCCTGGCAAGCACAGGGTCCTGAGTTCAGTCCCTGGTACCATAAATAAATAAATAAATTGTTCTTAGCAATGCTATCAAACAAAAATGAAATGAATGAAGAGTGAATTTTCAGGGGAAATGTTGCTTACAAGCATTTCTGAAAACATTCTGTATTAGCCAGAACCCTCCCCAATACAATTTTTTATAGACCCATTAAAATGACACTTCTTTATTAAGGTTAACCTTTACATAACTCAAAATTTAGAATCGAAGTGGAAAAGTTACACGTACAATCTTAACACAGCACAGTGTCAAAATGAACACAGAAAAGGCAAAAAAAACTGCTTCCAAGAGCAAACTATGAATAATCTACTAAGGTGAGACATGACCCGTAACGGGAAGGTGGCCACCATAGCTGTGTGTCTGGGGACTGGGTCACTGCTTCCTGCCTACTAAAGGGAAATGAAAAGCCTTTTGTATGTTAGAGGCATAATTGTGGGCAAAAGAAAAAAAAACTGTAATTTTTAAAAGTTGAGGGGCTAACTCTGGAGAAAGATTTCAGGAGGGCAATATACAAAAAGTTTTGAGAAACAGGAAATCAAAAAAGATATAGAAAAGGGCAGACTGCTACATAGAATCATGGAGCGTGAGGAGTGGAGGCTCTGTGTGGCGTGCATTTTTCATAAGTGAAGGGGACCTGCTGAGGAGTCACTGAAGAGGAGAGGCCTGCTGCTACGTGGGCCTGAGGGTCACAGGCCATGTGACAGGACTGACGGCACAGGTGGGAGTTTATTGTTAGAAAACTGCAGGGTTAATCAGCTCATTAGTCAGAATTCCTTCATGGGAGATCATCAACTGGAAATAAAGAACAAAATATTCAGAGAAAAGTTGTAGAGATAGAATCGATGGTGACTGCGGTGGGGGCATGGCACACGGAGCATTGTCCATTTATTATTGAAAAGGTGTTCCCCAGTAAATGAGATAAAAAGCTAGCAGCTACTCAGTCATAATTCTGCAGAGAAACTAATGATTAATTTGGTCGTCTTTGAACCTAGGCACTATTTTCATCCCATCAAGAGATTCTCATTTGAAAGAATTTTAAATGGCTAGGGTAATTTCAAATCAAAGCATTATCCAGAGGGCTGAGAATCAGGTATACATCATGCTTATCAGAAATCTCACGGTGCAAGGCGGAGGAAATTAATGTGGACACAATGTTTGGAAGTACCGAAACTGTGCTTTTCAACAGACAATATTATTGAGACAGAAAATGGATACAGAACAGGAATGATATAAGACCTTTGAATGTTTTTCTAAAGCTGTTTCACTTGACTGATAAGATGGGTACTTATCTGTGGGTTAACTTTGATGTTTTTATATGCATGTTGGTTGTGTAATACTTAAATCAGTGTAAAGACATTCAACTTCCAAAAACCTTTGTCTTTCTTGTAATGAATGAATTCTTCTAAATTATTCCTTGTGGTCTTGTTTTAACTGTGCAGTTCATTATTTTTATTTACAGACACCGTTGTGCAATAAAACACCAGAAATCATTCCTCCTGGCTGTGCACAGCACATGTTGCTCAAGCATCTCTTACACCTCTTCTTTTCTTCTCATCTTTTGGTAACTGTTTTTCTACTGACAACTTTGAGCTCCTCTGTTTTGGATTCCAGGTGTGAGTGGGATCAGTCAGTATCTGTCTTTCAATCCTGGCTTATTCCACTTAACTAATGCTCTCATTTCACTCCTATTATTGAAAACAGTACTAGTTGCAATTTTTAAAAAGATATCTAAATAATACCCTAGTGTACATTATTCATGATTAATTCAAATGGTGACCTTTGTCAGCACAAGAGATGCACAGGAAAATGTTAAAGTCCACTCCAGGAAGTGTTTGAATGAGTCAAGATGTCTATAACCATGAGGGCCAAATCTGCTTTCTGGCCCTTTCTCTTTGGCTGATCCAGAGATAAATTAGCAAGTCATTAACAATTTCTGGAGAAAAGATCATCAAACTAAGGTGACAGGTCATGTACTTGGAGAAAAGTTATAAAGTCACAATCGACAATAAATGATGGGGAGGGCGTAGGAGATAAATGATTGTTCAAATAAAGAATAAAGCTTATGGGAACTGTCTCAGTTACTTTTTCCTCTTTTCTAGAAAAAAAAAATTCCAAGGCTAGAGAAAATTATAAACAAGAGGTACATGAAGGGGTGGTGGGAAGAATACACATGGGAGGCAAAGCCAGTCTGAAGCAAGTATCTCTCTAACAGCTGAGTTCAATTTGAAAAAAATGTAGCAGAGAATTAAAGAATGATTTTTTTAAAAATATGTTTAGTGCAGGGTCTATAAGGTCTACAGGGTCTCACTACATAGATCTTGTAGTGATCCTCCTGGTTTCAGCCTTCCAAGCACTAGGACTTCAGGCCCACCCCACCACACCCAGTCTCAATCTCCATCTCAGTACTCCTGGGGCTGGGGCCAGCATGGTACGCCAGGGATTGGAGCTCAGCACTGAGCTCTGCTTAAACAGGCACTTTCGTCCCCTGAGCTATCTGGCCTTCCCTGTGAATGGTTTTCTTTGGGTAGTGGAGTTGGATGATACTATTTGTTCAGCACATACTAAGGCTAAAATAATCTTGAACTTTAAAATATCAGGGAAAATATTATATAACATAAAAGAATATAGTTCTATATTTCAGCACTTAGCCAAAAATAGCAGGACTAATTTGAGGAGTGACAAAGTGTGTTTGCTTGTTTTTTGTTTTTGCGGTGCCCACGATTGAACTCAGGACTCTGTGCTCGCTATGCAAGCACTTATTCTACTGAGCTGTGTCCCTGGACCTGAAGAGTGACTCCTAAAGGAATTAAACTTCCTCTTG
Organism: Ctenomys sociabilis; assembly: GCA_004027165.1. Lineage (NCBI taxonomy): Eukaryota > Metazoa > Chordata > Mammalia > Rodentia > Ctenomyidae > Ctenomys > Ctenomys sociabilis. The sequence continues at coordinate 28,063 of PVKA01008069.1, read as the reverse complement.
TCCGAGTGCTCAGCAACCTTTCTTCACAGCTGACTGCGGACGCTTTGGTAAAGGTGCTCTCTTAGCACTGGCTTTGCTGCCACTGATAAACACTAACAGTATAGACTCAAAATTAATTCTCCCGTTGCAGTGTACATGCGTAAAAGCCATTTTCAACAACCAAACCTTTTTTTAAGGTTAGAAAATATCTATCACATTGGAATGCAGGTCCCATGAAAGAGAAATCCCAAGAAATCCTATCATCTCTGGTTTTGCATGTGTGTGTATGTTGTTAAGGAAAGATAATCTTCATTTGTGCCAATAACAGAATTATTTAATTATCACAGTGCCCAGCTAATATAGTCTTGTGAACTAATGCTATTACATTTGAGGTAAACATTCATTGAAATAAATTTTTCCTTCTGTACTTCTGCTGGTATCTCTACATTTTGTCAGCAAATTATTGTAAATGAGAAGTCATGCTTGGCGTATGACTGTAGTTGTTAAATAGTGGGGTTTCTACTGGATATTTTCTCAGTCTTAAGTGGTGAGAGATGTACTTAGAACAAGAAAGCAAAGAATGTTTTTTAAAATACAAGAAAGGTATATATATATATATATTTATTATTATATATATAAGTGATAGATAAAAGTATAGACAAAGATTATATTTTACACATGGTCAGAAAACTCAAACTAATTTTATTGAAAAAGGAACTCCTCCTTAAAGCTAAGGAGGATTAAGCAGGAATGTACTTACTAACTATTAAACTAAATAACTGCTATCATCATTGTCTTAGTTACTCTCATTGCGGGGACAAATACAAGACATTCAAAATAAAGGAAGGAAAGGTTTATTTAGCTCACAGTTATTGGAGGTTTCAGTCCATATTCAGCTGGGTCTGGGGCAGAGAGGCACAAAGCAGAAAACAACTTTTCATGGTGGGTGGCAAAGAAGAAGAGCACAAAAGGAGAGGCAGCCACAGCTCAGGCAGCCAACTTCTCTTCCCTCCTTACGTTGTAATGCAAATTACCTGCCCCAGGGAGGTGCAGCGTCCACACTCACAGTAATCAATCACAGACTCCAGGAGCCACCCGAAGACTGCATGAGGCTCTGAGGGTACACCTAGACACAAACCATGACAATCACTATCAAAAGCAACAGCAAGAACACCAAAGATTTGATTCCTGTTACATTTCAGTTTATGGCCTTGTGAAAAATTTGGAAGGTCAGTAAAGGAATCTAGATGGTCTCATGGGCACCTAGCATGGAAGGCTCAAGTTTAGATTCCTGGAAACCAGAGACACTGCAGTGCGCTGGAATTCTGGGAGGAAAGTGTGCTCTGAAGCCTGGTGGAAGTTCTCCAGGCCCAGCTCAGCTGGGTTGCGGCCAACCGTGCACGTACAAACACCAGTCAAAAGTGAAAAAAAAATTAATTCCAAAACTTTAGACAGGGAAGGAGACTAATTAGATTTAGTGCACACGTGTTTGTTAGGCAAATCTGGAACACAGAACTCCTAAGTGCTTTCCTGCCCCAGCTCTGGTCCTGACTCTCACTCAGTCTTCCTAGTTGGCCTTCCTGGCCATGGGTTGCTTCTCTGTGGCAGGTGCAGAAATGGCGCGAGAGTCTCTCTGCTAGACAAATTGTTCTAACATTCTGATGTATAGACTGCCATGTTAGGTACAAATATTTCAGGTGATCAGATAGAGGCAGGCACCGGAAGGAGTCAGTGCAGAAGCTGAGAACATATTACAACAATGCTGGAGGTGCATTCTTTAAAGGAATGTCCTAAAGGTAAAATAAAAGTTCTTTTTTTTTTTTTTTTGGTAAATGTACTTGGTTGTTGCAGGGTTTCACTACACAGCTTGGACTCATAGTGACCGTCTTGTCTTCAGCCTACAGCTCTGGGATTACAGGCCACTATTCCCAGACTCCGTGCCTGGTTCAGCCTGCCCTGGGGGTGGGACTGCTGTGTATGTGGTGCGGTCTATAGAACAGAGGCCTATAGCCTACGCTTGCCTCATAGGCGCTTTAGTCAGCGGAGCTATCTCTCTAAAATGAATGTTCTTGGCCTGTCTCTCAGAGGATAAAACACAGGCTATGATCAGCCTTGCGTGGGTGAATGAGGGCTGGATGGAGGTCAGTTACCTGGCGGGCGGTCAGAACATGTTCAGTCCTTTCTCACAGGGCTCCTTGGTCAGGCCATCAGCACTTCCTCAGTGACTTCTTGCCTGCTTGTTCACTGTGAGCTCAGAATCTACATTTGTAATCTTGTTGGTGATTATAGTTTTACCTAGCATTGTACCTACCATGCGATTTTTTTTATCTATCGTCCAATTTTGCTGTACATAATTTTCTTGTGCAGTGGGATGTTGACACCACGTGTCCAGGTCCTATGCTGTCTCTCTCTGGATCTGACTCATGGTCAATAAAATATTTTTCACTTAAAAGAAAGCTTTAGAAATAGCCTACATTGGAGTACAGCTGAAAATGAGTTTCCATAGACAGCCAAAAAAGCAGCCTTGGAGAGTGCATGAAGAAACATATGTGTGACTCATGAAGAGTACACTCTAGATTATTCCAGAAATCTTGTAATTCACATCTCTTAATATATTTCTGAATTAATTTCCCACCCATATATAGTTACAGGAAAGCGAAATTAACCTTCAGCCAAGAAACTGAAAGATAATGTCTGACTTTCAAAGATTACCAGTCAAGATTCAGGAAAATGCAACAGAAATAAGGAAAAAAACTGACCTACTGATACTGGCGGAGAGTTGACAGATGTTTGACTTCGAAGCTTAGACCACTGAAACAATTTTTTTTCAATAATTAATACATTGTATATTGTTTTCGTAGTGTTTTCTTGTTGCACAAGGGGCATACATGATATTCTATTTACAGACACTATTAGAGCAGATGCATTTAATCAATGAATTAAGAGAATGTAGCTGTATAATTATCTTTTTTTTTAAAGCTGAATTATAGTACCGTTTCAATAATTAATACTTTTTACATTGTTATCTTCTTCATGGCTATCCATAGTACAAGAAGCAGATAGGATATCCTGTCCAAACAATTTTAACTGTACTGCAAGAATGTCACATGAAAACATATTTTTTAAAATACCTTAGTAATTTGTGAAAGTACATTAGAAAAGAGAAATAATCACAAATCAGTCATCTCAGTGTTTACCTTGAAAAAACAGAAAGAGAACAAATTAAACACAAATGAAAAATAAATAATAAAAAAGAAGGAATTAAGATGAGTTTGAAAATGAATGAAATAGTAATTTAAACACTGTAGAGAAAATAATTGAAAAAGGCTATTTTAGTGAAATATTATAAAATTTATCAACCTTTAAGCAGATCAAAAAAAAAAAATCCAGGCTGTATGTACTGTCTAGAAAAATAACTACCTTGTGCAATTTTTAAAAATTTTATAGAGAAACAAAGACAGAATGAAATTAGTTTTACCAAATAAAATGAACTGAAATTATTATGTCAGAAGACCTCTGCAGACAAACAATCATAGTGAAACATACATTACAGCAGAGAACAAAGAATTAAATAAAAAACTTTAAAAAAGCTTTTGCCTGAGGCATGAGCTGTCAAAAAATTTAAAAAAGGGATTCCTCCTCAAGAATAACCTTTAAAATTTTATGTAACAGAATGACTTTTATAGTTAATTAGCTACTAAAGCAGCTAATGAACTATTAGAGGAAATAGTTGAATTAGTCTGTAATTCACTAAAAATGGTAGAAGGAAATAGTTTATAGGGGATTAAAAAGTGAAAGCTGCTGCATGACCAGTTGTTTCCCAAGAGCCACAAAAAGACAGAGGTGGGATAACTCAAGAGCAGTCTGACGAAAGAGAACCGGATACTGAGATGATGGAAGCATGTGGGGCAGAGGGGTGATCGGTACAGTCCACAAGATGACAAATCAAACCCTCCACTGAGACCTTCACCAACGAAGGCAACACTCTTCATGAGAAATGACCCTAGAAGAGCCCAGCACAGTGCTGCAGAAGTCTCGCAAGAACCAGCCAGGGAGCATGAAGCAGAAGCAGCAGGGGCTGGGACGGGCTGTGGATGAACGCACTAGCAGTGGTTTCCCGGCTTCCTGTGACTGCTATGACAAAGCACGGCAACCTTAGTGGCTCACAGGGATGAAGATTAATTGTCTTAGAATTCTGGATTAACGTCAAGGCTTTCATTGGGCTTTGTTTTGACAGCTCCGTTTTCTCCATTCTGTCTTCTGAAGGCTGCCTCTGTCTCCTGCTTGCTTCCCTCCTGACAGTGGTCCCATCAGTCTAACTCCAGCTTTCGCTGTCACCTCTCACATCCCTCCTGTTCCCTCACTCCTAGCACCCCAAGAACGAGGATGCTTTCCAAGCTGCATTCACAAAACTCTTCCCTCTTGCCAAATAAGTGACACAGTCACAGGTGCAGGGGCGAGGAAGCCAACAGCCCTGGGGTGGATGGCTTTACCCACTTCAAGAACGATCAAAGCTTGAAACATACTAATAACACAAGCAGGGGTGTGGAGCTCAAGTGGCAAGGCCTTGCGTGCATTGCCTGACAGGGGAACGTAACATTAAGGTTTCATTGGGCAGTCAAGTTTGTTAAGAAGTAGGAGTGTCAAAAATGCAAAGCATAGCATGAATGCCATGGTAAAGACAAAACAAGAAAGAGGGCAAGAAAGCAAAGGACACATTATAGAAAGAGGATAGTAAGTGTGAGAGTATATCAATAATACAACGTAAAAATAACAAAATTACCAGCATATTGACAGATATAATGATAAATTAAAAACTGAATAGTGTACTTCTAAAACAAAAGGGCACAAGAAAATTCAGAAATGCAACTGGAAAGTAAGACAGAGAATTCAAGTATTGATAAAAATAAAAGATGGTATAAATAGAGTAGTAGCTTTAATCCAGCATGTGTATTTTTATCTCATGAAGCACTTGGTATGTCAAAATATTGTCATTGGTCACAACTTCAAAGGAGGTTCATTGTAATTGCTTTAGATTTATAATAAGAAAATTACATAGTGCTAAATACTTCAATTCTACTTCATCATAGCTATCTTAGATAAATAGGAATAAAAATACATTTAAATGAATAATTGAAGCATACACAATTCACATGGAGAATCCACATAAAGCATTCACAAATACAGGCAATACTTTGAACCATAAAATTATTTTACCTACATGTTGAATATAAAAGGTAAAAGCACAAAGCATATGTTCTCTTAGCAAAACAGAATGAATGTAGAATCAGAGGTCACGACAAAAGCTCAACTATTTGGAAATTAGACAGCTAGCTTCTAAATAACCAAAAAATAAAGAATAGGAGAAAACATTATAAAGCCAAGGAAGCTACCACGCAATCTACCAAGGCTTCTGGAGTGCGCCTAAACAGTGTTTTAAATGTTTATCACTTTACCACCAAACTTCCATTAGGGCTGGCTGCCACTATATCCCGAGATTGATGCTTTGGGAGAAATCTAGGAAATAAAACTGAAAATAGCCATAAGAGAGGACTGTTCCAAGGAAAAACCAGAAATTAATCAGAGATCGGAAAGAGGAAGAAACGGTTAGGAGAGGCCCACTGTACACGATCACCAGTGATCGCTTTCCTTGCACTTATGGTTCTTTCAGTTTCAAATAAAATGGAAGGAAATGAACTTAAATATAAAGAAAGAACTGGTTATTTATGAAACAATAGGAAAGAACAACAGAGCTCTTGTTCATATAAAATTACGTCTTTTTATCGATATGTTTACCAGCTTTTCTTCCAAACACACAATAATAAAAACAGGTGGTTGAAATATATGGCAAATGTTTAAAATGCTTATTAAATATAGTCATTCATCTCTGCTGCCTCTAACACCCTTGCCCCACAGTTCTCGCACTTTCTAAAGCAGTTCTGGATGTCTGTTTTCTCAAGTGCCTTTGAGTTCAGCCATCCTGGCTTTCTCAGCATTCTGAATGGATCAGGATTGCTCCCTTTTTGTGGTCATCTCTACTTTGGGGAAAAGTTAGAACATTCAACTGCCAGACTCAGTACAGAGGATGAGGGTTCATTACAGTGTTTTTATTTTGCCATAAAAAGTTGATCAATGAGTGATGATCATAAAATATGGTGAATGTTTACAATCAAACAAATTAACATAGCTAAAGACACATGGTCACTAATTCCCTCAGAATGCTCAAAATCCTCTCCCTCACTTCTTAAACGTATAGCCCATAAATTTCAGCAATGTGTCTTTTTCTGTAGCAGAATTTCTTTAAATGTATCTTTGGATTACTCTGCATACTCATTAACCAGCGCACAACAGATTCCCCTCAAAGGCAAAACAGAAGCAAAACCCAGAATCCTGTTCATCTATTGTATTTGTCACCAAATCCAGGGTTTCTCATGATCATCTGAGGTGCATCTCTTCTTAATCCTTCAGCACGTGATCAAAACACTCACATCTCACTCTTCCCTTTCTCCAGCAGTGGAAAGCAGAGCAGACCCGGTAAACACTTTGCAGACTCCCCCCTTACGAATGGAAAAAGAAACAGAACCGGCTGCCATCTCTCGTTCACGTGTCTCCTGGACATTGGCAGCGTGTCTGCCCAGAACTGGAAGAAGCATCCTGATCCTACAGTGCCTGCTCATGAAGATACGCATTCAGCGCCCTGAGTTCACTTCTGACTCCTCCGTGTCCAGAGCTGGGTGAGGTCCAGAGCGTTCCGGATGACCTGGACCACTCTGAACCACAGGTTTTCTGCTGGGATGCATATGAGAATGACAGAATTGATCTGTGGCAAATCGGCCCCTATTTACATCTTTTAAAATTATCTGGCAAGCAGAGCAAAGCGAAATTCGATTGAAGTGTAACTGAAGTTTGTTGTTGATTTTATCCTCAGTGACTACTAGGTGATTACGCAGATTAACGTTCTTGAGAGAGTGCACGGGGGTCGTAACTCTCTGCTTTCTGTAGGCCAGCTGGCTCCAGGGCCTTGCTGTGCAAGAGCGATCTCCACAAAGATAATGCTGGTTCTTTTGCTTGCTTTGGATACTATAAGCTTCTGGGATTGCACCCTTCACAAACAACAAGTTTTACTCACCTACCAATTTCCTAGTCTACGTTTGATTCAGTGCAGTGTTGCCTTTGTGTGGTTACACAAGTATGTATTTTATTTATTTATTTAATATTTTTGGGGAAGGGTCTACGGGGTGTTCAGGTTCTCACTACTAGGTCGGACTCCTAGTGATCTGCCTGTTTACAGCCTCCCAAGAGCTGGGATTACAGGTTCGTGCCACCATACTCAGTCTCAATCGCAGTCTCAGTGCACCCCCATGGGGGCGGGGCCGGCACAGCAGGCCTGGAGATCGAATCCCTGGCCCTGAGCCTGCTTGCAGGAGCTTTAGTTTGCTAGGTATTTGGACAGACCTACAATTTTGTATTTTAAATTTTTTAATGATGTTTTTATTTCTATTGGTACAGGTAAAAAAGTGGACTAATCTGCATGTTGTGTACATGAACAGTTTTTCTGTCAGCACTGTTACTGACATAATCCCAGCTGTCATCACTTTTCACAATATTTTCTGAGAATATTTTCTTTGCCAAATGATGTCAGAGCAGTCTTATTTGGCAAAATATGTCTGTTTGTATCAGTATCTGCTCAGCTTTTATCTTAGTTTGATGAGCAAATAGGTGGTATAAATAATTAATAAAATAAGCAATATTCCCAGGGATAGAAAGGCAATGATATTAATCTTAAAGTCCACTTTATAGCCTTTAATTTATAAAAAGAAGTCATATCATTAAAATATTTGATCTGCTACTCAAACACAGTTATTGCAGGATTAGGGCACCCTTTCTGATTTTATTATAAAGAAACTTTCAATGAAGTAATGTTGTTTATAAATAATATATATTAGTTCTTAGGACACCAGTCGTATCCCTATTGTAACAGTATTTCATGGAATGCTTAGAAATAGTTTTATTTTGTGTATGTACACAGCAGTATACTCTGTCATTTAGCTTGTGTTCAGTATTTTGTTTCCAGATCAATGCTGAAAACAGGTTCTATCCACACTATGTTTTGTTACTTCACGTTTTAATTATAAAGCGTACAGCGTATCTATGATATTTTAGGTTCAGAAAAGCAGAGAAAATGCTTTTAGATGCACATGGTAATAAATCCCATAAATTTTGATTGTGTGTTTGAGCTATTGAGAAACTTGACTTTTATATTTTAATACTGCACTTTTCCTGGAGTGAGTAAAGGTGCTTTAAAGCAAATTAATCTCTGTTTTAGTGAAACAATGACCTTTGAATTCACTGACAACATCTGGAGTAAGCAGTTGGGCACCCGGTCAGGTGTTTCTCTAGTACACCTGCGATGAGGAGTTTCTGCGCCACTGTTTACAGATTTCCGATTCTCGCACCATGGAGCACACAGTGGTGCTATTAATTAGAAGCTGGTGGAGAGCCAGAGATAAATCCTCATGTCAAGCATGAGGTCTTACACGGAGGAGATCCAAAAGTCATAGAACTTTCTGAAATTGCAATGTTTAGGGCAACAGCAAGGATAACAGACTCCCTGCTACCGAGTCAATATTTTCTGACAGTGCAGTGTTAATTTCTCTAATACCTAGTTTCTCCCATCAGTGCATGATGTGAAGATGGCCTTCCCTAGGCTTTAAGTCAGGAATGCAGAATGTCACTGAGTTGTTCTGAGTCCCTTGCATGTACTCCACAAAATAAATTTAAATGTTTATTTGCTGTTATTGAGAACTTAATGGTCACTGGATGGATGCTGTTACCCTCACTCCCTTTGCACAGCTTCAGATCTTCAGCTCTCTGTCACTCCTAGCATTGAGCATGTGCCCAGACCTTGGTTTATGTTTCCATCATGAGGCTGAGGTATCTCCTTCGGCCGTTGAACTCCTAGAAGTTCTTGTATTTGGGCTCCTAACACACGCTTACACACAGTGCCTGGTTCCAGGGCCAGGCTGTCCAACAACAGCCTTTATAATCAATTGAACATCAAACATAATGTATTTTGTTGATGCTTAGAATATTCTGTGGCCAAGTAGCTCATCAGAAATCCGGGATCCCAGGCCCCACCCCACCCTTGCGCTATGTGAATTTACAGCACTGTGAGATCTCTGTGGTTTGTGTGCCTCTTAAAGCCCAAGCAGCTTTGCCCTGGACCAGCAGTTCCTGAGCATAGTTGCTCATCCATGAGCCTACAGAGCTCAAAATATGTTACCTTAATTAAAAGAAAAAGAATCATTGATCCGTACACGTGGGAATGCAAATTCTGGGCCCTCTTCCCAAAGAATGCTTATTCTTCAAGCACAGGGTAGTTGATAGAAAGTTCTCAGTATATCAGCTCCTCATTCACAGTTGAATTCCTGCTTTGTTAAAGCTGTTGCAAATGAAAAGAAAAAATCAGATGTTGTAAGAACTTGCTAAAATAATTGCACTAGATAGAAGAATACTAAGTAGAAGAACCGTAATCTAGGAAGACAGCGAAGGTTTTCAGCTGTCTGGTTAAAGTGGGATCTGTTTTTGAAGAATCTTTCAACTTGGCCTCCGGCAAGCATGAGACTCACGCTCTGGATGCCCAGCACTTCTGGTGGCCTGTACTCTCACATCACAGCTCTTGTAGGAACAGGGCATTACTCAGATTTATTTTCAGAAGAGTAAGAAACTTTGACTTAGAAAAGCAAAGCAAATACCTCCTTCAAGCCTGTCTGTGACCACGCCCTTTACTGATTGATATGCATCCTTCAGGGACCTAAGGGGGCTATCACACAGAGAAGAGGCAGCGTTTGCCAGAGGAACCCAGGTCAGTACTGCAGAAGAGAGAGAGAAGTGATCAGCTACTCACTTTTGATTTATGTTGTTAAATATGGTTTGCAGAATTAGTGGATTGACATATCTTCAAAAGTGCAGTATTTTGAAGTCAATAATAATAATAACATACAAAAGTGCATTCCACAAAAACTTATAGATTTATAATGTGTAATCATAATTCTTCAAAACCAAAGTGTTTTTGCTGAAGAACTGTGACTACATCTAATTGGTGAATTTTCAAGCAAAGATAATTGGTTTTCAAAATTTTAATCATTTTTATGTAATGAAAGCTGCTTCATATCTTTCAGTATATATTTAAATTCTAGTCACATACTCAATTTCAGCATATGAAATTTTATAATATGAATTCCATGTTACATTTGAGATAATCAATCATGTTTCAATGTAATCCACATTGCATAGGAGACTTTTATTATGAGCATTATCGTTGTGGTATAGTAAAGTGCATTGTTAATGAAGCACGGAAAAGGAATAATTTCAACTAATAGGCATATATGTCAAATTTCAATTAGGACTAAGTTGGAATCCAAAAAGAGAGATGAGCATATAAATTTAAACCTTTGACCTTCACCATAAAGTACAAGGTCTGAGAGTAAAATTAAATTATTTTGATGTAGCATACAAATTTGAATAAATTAATGTGTTCTGAAACTCTTTCCCATGACTTTAAGCTGCATTCAATTTTTAAAAATGTGTGCTTGCTATTTATAGCTTGGAAATGTGTACCTCAATTCTATATTAAAATATTAATCAATAAAAAAACAAGTTTAACCAAGTTTATTTTATCTCTGCTCTCTCTTATAGTAGTAGGTCAACAAACAGAAAACTGGCAATGAAATATGGACTGATGAAAGAGAGAAGAGTTGCTGATATTTTCTGAAGAGAATGACAGTGATCTTCTGTGTTATTAAATGTCCAGTTGTTGTTCAATTTGCAAGTGGTTGATGTACATATTTTGCCTTAATTTTCACTCCATGAAATTGAGTCAGGAAGCAAATAAAATTAACATATTCCATCTGTCCAAAATCTTTTTCTTTTCTTTTTCTCTGCCCTTGCCTTTCTTCCTTGCAATCTTTAATTTCATAAACTCATTTTTTTTCTACAGTGCTTGCCATGTTGTCAAGTATTAAGTGCTTGCCCCGTCAGACTTTGCTAAGGTTGTCCTTCTGGACCATGTATCCTTCTGTAAGCAGAACTTGCCTCTTACCATTTACATCTGATTATTTCTATCAATAACATTTCATGGAAAATAATAGATTACAGAACTTTTAAAAAATTCCAGTTTTATTCAAAGTAAAAGCTTTCAATGTGAAAGGGCATGCATGCACACACACACACACATATACACACTGACACACATGTGTGCAAACAGAGTTCACACATGTATCATCTTTCTCAATTCAGCCAAGCACTGTTATTTTATATCTGATTTACAGACTGATTTAAATAATGTCTCACTTTTTTCCCACAGGAAAGAGGAAACCGTACTTTGCAGTCTTTCTACATGTTGCTTTAAGTACATTTTCAGAGTTTCACAGCCTCAACTTTTCACATTCAGGATGACCTTCGCCTTCAGTTTAAAGCTCAATTTTCATCCCTGCCTTTAGTTTTAAAACCGAGTCTTTCTGTTCTTCTCAAGTCATTTTTCAGACATAGAAGGATAAAAAGCAATTTATTACATAAGAAATGAAATAAAGTGCATGGAATTCAGTAATTGAGATCGATGACACGCTGTATCATTTCCTTACTTCTGAGCTCAGGTGACCAAGGTCAAACAAAAGTAAGATTGAACTGCTTACCCCTGCATCCTCAGTGGCTTCCCCAGAGCAATGAATGAGAATGACAGAGGGCAATTTTAATTCAAATGTCACCAGATTTAGTAATGGATCAGAAAGGGTCAGACACAGAAAATGATCAACAATGGTAAAGCACTGTGACATGCTACAGGCAATTGATGGAACTATTTCATAACTAAAGAGCTCTTTCAGAAAATGAAGGATTTATTCATTTGGTTGGAATCAGAAGCCATATGCTACACACAGGTTTATCTAGAAGTAGATTGGACACAAAGCCGGCTCTGTGGAATTTTAACAACACTGGAAAGTGAGGTGTTGGCGTTGCAGTAGAGGTTCTGAAGGCATGTCTTTCAAATTGCTGCACCTACAAATTAGCAGGGCAATGCATTATTAAATAATACAAAGTTCTTGCTTCTTGAAAATGATATTAAGGTCATTTTACTCAATTCTTTTTATTTTTCTCAATAAGGGAAATGAAGCCCAAAGAGACTATTCTTTGGCCAAAGTCAGAAAATAAATTAGAGGAATGACAGGAACTGAGCGTGCCCCTCCTGAGACTTCATTATGTAGTTTTCTTGCCTTTAATGCTACCTCAGTTATTGATTTTATTTTATTTTTCTGTTTTGGAAAATCTTTTATATTTAATCTAGTACTTCCATTAGTCTAGCAAATAGACAAGTTAAAAAAAAAACCCACTAAAGTTTCTGTTGGCACCTTTAGGAGAACACTTGCACCAGTGTTTATTTTGAAGTTTAGAATACAATGGCTATTCTTATTAAATACACTTTATGACCAAAGTGGTACTCTCTAGCTCCACAGAAATACTAATTATGGGTGTATCCCAAACTATGTTCTATAAACTCTGGGAGTATTAATTGCTTATATTTGTGGTTGCTTCTCTAACATTGCAGGCAACTTAGTTTATTTCAGGAAAGGCAGGTCCAATAATAAATGTTATTTCAAGTTCAAATACACAAACTATTCCAGAATGGGAACTAGGTTTATGTGATCAGTCCAATGGCAAGAAAAGGAGATACCATATTCTATTATTCAGATGGTTATACTTATTAGTGCAAAAATTACTTGATGTGTATGATAAGAAGGTTTCTGGCAGATGTCTCTTTGATGTAAGATATAAAACAGCACATACCTCATTAAACAACACATCAAAAGCATAAAAATGCAACCATTAATCTATATTTCATAATTTCCTCCATAATAACTGGAAGTAAAACTTATTGAACACAAATGAAAGAGCTGTATAAGAAGGTGATATTAAAATTCACATATGGTTCACTCCTGGTTTCTTTGAAAGCTATCAAACATCTGCTGGCCCAAACTGAATGTAAGAAGGAAAAGTAGCTCAAATGTGAATGGGGAGTTAGGGATTTTCCAAGAGGAAAGATGACCACTCTATGCAGTTCATCAAAATGTGAACAGGCTATGAAAGGGTCAGAGACAAGGAGAGAGGCTGAGAAAAGGAATGGAGATGTGTTATCCATACACGCCAATTCCGTTCGAGGTATGTGAGCATATGGTACCTCAGGCATGTGTTATAACCATAAGTGAACTAATATGCAGTGTATGTATTTTGAAGAACGTTATATATTATCAAACTCGGGTCCTTCCTTTTACAGATGAGATAAATGAGTGCAAAGCAATGCCCTCAGTGACACAATTAGTTTCATTAGAATCTTTTATTTTGGCAGAGCTGGGGATTGAACTCAGGCCTTTGCATTTGCCAGGAAGCGCTTATTTCACTGAGCCATCTTCCAAGCGTGTTAAAATTTTGATTGGCACAGCAGTTAGCGGCTGCATCTAGTGTTCCAGCACCGTACCACACTGTTTGATGAGTACATTTTCTCCCTCAGAGCATTGAAAATAGTATAGAAAAATGCCCTGTGTAGAGAGATGCCTATTATTCCACAGTGCAAGTAGAGGGGGGAGGTATGACCAGCACACTGGAGGAAGAAGGATCACCATGGTAGGGAACCTCTTCATTCGTGGAATACCTATTGAGCTTTCTTACCACTCAGTTACAGCAGGCAGGACTTTCACAAAGCTGCAGTAAGACAGGCGCTTCTAGTCTCTGTCACCATCACCTCCACCGTTACCAGAAGTCTGAGTTCCTCAATGGAGTCTGTTTTACTTAAGACTTTTTTAAAGAACACATTCTCCCAAATCTGTCTACTTTTCTTCTCCCTGACTTAAAATAATTCCTTTTGTCCCCTAAAGATCACTTTATTTTCTCTTTTTCCTTTTTCCAACAGCTGTGTATTTCCAGCATCCTGACAGTAAATACTGTTGTGTTCCTACAGTGTTTATCCCAATGGATTGAGCAGGGTACTCGGCTCCTCCTGCAGAGCTTGCACCTGCGCAGCAGTGCAGCCAACTCCTGGAACTATGACCAGCTTCCTGGATGCAGACAGAAGCATAGTCCTCTGCAAGCAAACACAGTAAGCAAGTTGTATTTGAGCAATGAATCTCTGATTACTTGTTTTTTGGTTCTCAGTTTTTCTCTATGAGGTATTTGTCCTTTTCTGTTGGGGACTAATAGGTTGCAAGATTGTAATAGAGTTTAACCAATTATTGTGATACATTTTCATGAAACACATTTATGTAGATGAGCTTCCTCAGTAGAAACCTTGCTTAATCATCCTAATTGTTCAACTTTTCCTGCAAACTATAATAAGATATTGTGTTGCTACCTACACTTTATTGGTAGCAGATTTCAGTGCAGAAATGACCAATGTGTGCATCGTTGGATTAGCTGAAAGCACCCATACAAATACCTTCATTTTATTAAAAATTTATGATGGATATAGGAGCCATCATAAAATTTATATTTTCATGTAGTATCAAGATGCAAGTGAAGGGCTGGCAAGGTAGCTCAGTGAACTAAATGCCTGCTTAGGCAAGCAGTAACCAGAAATCTACCTGGGGCATCACAGATTTCATTGGCCATAGAAAGTAGGTGTGGTGTTGTGCACCTGTAATCCCTGCACTGGGGAGGTTTAAAAGAGGAGTATCAATATGAGTTCAAGCTACATAGTGAGACCCTGTACCAACTGCACTAAAAAAAAGCAAGTGAAATACATAGAGAGATGCTGTTAAAAAAATAAATTATCTGCCCATGATGTTTAAATTTGAGACCTTGCAATCTCACTGACCTATACAAACTATAAATTCTACCATGAGATAGTAATCCAAATAATCAGAAATGTTTTCAAAAGTTCTTATTCTAATATCTAGGAATAAAATTGCTTCACTATCAACAATCAGTGCTCTCCAGCTCTATCGCAGGCTACACCCTGTGGCTCTGCAGTGGGGGCACACCTTCCTATGGTACCGAGAGGGAATGCCTCAGGAGCAGTGCTACTCATCGCTTCCTTCCTCCTCCACCACCACCTACCAGCTTTTCTCATCTACATGAGCTGGGGGTTGTCTGACTCACTTAATTCTGCAACTCGAGACTTCAACAATATTCACTGTGATTCTGGACACATTGAAATACAGCTCTTTGTTATAAGGTTCATGTGGTTTTCAGGAACACAAAACAAACAAATCATTGCTAGCTCTATTTATTGTTGAGTGGATTCCTCCTCTGTTGGATTTTTCAAATTGATAATACTACATACATAATTTTTTAAAAATTTAAAAGCATAGAGATATCACAGCACTACTATGCTGGTTGGACTCAGTCTATGGTTATTAAGGCCTGAGAAAAGAGTGCCAAAGAACAGTTATTTTACCTACATGGGAACCTGCATGTTCTCCTGTTTTGTTTTAACTGATCTAATTATTATGGCTAAGGTTTTGAAAGTACTCTTGGTATCATTTTTCAGATGAAAATACAAGTGCAGAGGATGGAAATGACCAATGCAACAGAACACAGTCTCTCCGTGAAGGACGCAGAGCTAAGGCCTGGTTGTTCATTCTTTTTACCCTCTCCCAACCTAGTGTCTCTGAAAAAAAGTTACTTTCACTTCTTAGGTAGAAAAGTACTCAAAAAACTCAGAAAACAATATAATGATTATTTGAATTTTTTTAAATATCCTAAAACTAAAAATTATGTAGATACTTTCCTATCATCTTATTTTTTAATTTTGTTGTTGTTCTAATGTGTTTTCTTTTCTTTAAGATAACTTCTTTAAGAAATGAAAAAATAGATAAACCCCATTTCATGCAGGAATAATAAATTCATAGTCAGACTTCTAAAGTTCAGCCTTTAAATATGAAAATATTATAGGGTTGAACTTATTCTTTCCGGGAAAAATTATTTAAATTTTTAGGTTCAAGTAAGTTACTCATGTGGAACTTCAAACACTTGAAGGTTCCAGTTTTATAGGTGAAATTGTAATTTTATATAGATTCATGTCCATATTAATGAAGTAATTGATAGAAATATACCAGAGAGCATGAAATGGTTTTGTATTTGAGTAGAGAGTAATATTTAGGGAGATGAAGAATAAAAGAATAGAGCATATGGTTCATGAATTTTATATCTCCTTCTACAGGGCTCAAACAGGAGCAGAAATGAGAGAGAGGGAAATAGATAAGGCTTTTGGTAAGCCAGACAGGTGCCCAGGACATTAGGCAGTTCCAATTTGTTGACCTGAAAAAGGTCAACCCATTCTATCCAAATTTCCTAATGCAAGACATTCAACAGACAATGCCTTTAAGTTCAAAGTTCAGCTGCAAGTCTGAACCTTGGTTAACTCCCAGGAAGCCAGTCAAAACGTACCTGCTTGCTAAATGAGGCTCTAGGAGCCCATCTCTGGGCAGCTCAGCAATTCAGGATGGAAAAACAAAGAGGTGGGGGGGGGCTGACAAAGGGAACCATCAGAAAGTACACCTTTGGAGTCAAGGAATCATTAAAACATGAAAACAGGAACATGTATGGAAAAGTGGTAGGAAATTAAGAGTCTGCACCTCTGTATTAGCGCTTACTTCAAAATAGACCACGGATTCCTAACTTACTTTCAATAATAATGACATTTATTAAGAGTACTCATTGTACTCTTAAAAAGAAGAAGAAAAAAAAATGTTGTTCCTCCTTCTACAGGAAGAGATAAGGATTTGATGAACAACCAAATCCTTACCATTATCAGTGCACTGAAGGTGCAGTTCTGTAGAACTTAGGAAAGTTGTGCTGTGAGACCAAAAAGATGGAAATCCAGCACAAGATGGAACCCCACTATGGAGCTGGAAATTGACAAGGGAATCTTAATTTGCCAATGTGGATCTCACTGAAAATGTGATGACAGAGAGGCAGTGAATGCACAGATGTCATTCACAGCATGATTACTCTTCTGGATAAGGAACGGCTCCTGGAAACAGCAACACTGCTGCTGGAACTGAGTTGCACAGGACCAGCAGCAGTTCTCCAAGTCCACAACACAGAGAACACTGAATAATACAGAGTAATATGCAGTAATGGTCCACATTCCCTCGTCTGAGTTCAGCAATTTTCAGTTAGTTGCTTCTTAGCCTAATTAACTAAACAATTCCTTCAGTTATGACAAACATGTTAAATGTAGAGTTAATTGGTAACGTCTAATTATTGTTGATAGAAATAACTTACCTAATGTTGCTTGAAGAGTAAAATATGCCTATTTGCATGTTTTGCAAACTGGCTTTTTAAAATCCATTAAACTAATACAACCCAACTAATTCATTCAAATAGTTGTTCTAAGGTTTGCCCTGGACTTTTTAATTTTTTATTTTGTAAAGAGAGTACAAATTAGAATTAAACTGAAAACATTACAAGTGATACAGGATTTCACTTAAAGTAATGTGAATTTCACAGTATTTGTTGTAATACATAGTGTTGTCTTTCAACCAGTTATTCATATTACCAGATATGTGCATGTAAAATTGAAGAAGGAAGAAAAAAAAGAAATGTGTAAGAAGTTAAGACGAGAAAAAAGTACAAACAATTGAGAAGAGGGGCTGAAACAAATTAAAGTATTAAGCATTTCTTTCCATAGATGAGCAGAGATGCAGAGTACAGTTGTCCAAATCACCCACCTTACACCATAGATAACTCTCTTTCCCTGACTCCTTATCCTGTCCTGCTCATCTCAGAAACTCTTTCCTTTTGCATTTTGCGCTGGACTTGTTTGGCTCATTATACTCTTGTACCATCTAGCACTCTTGATGCATGATCTGGGCCCTGTAATACTAGGCCATTTTCTCTACCCATTATGGATTTGAGCATTGTCATATGACCCATGCCAAGTCCTATGCAATAGCCTGTTTTAAAATGTTTTCATTGGTTTTAATTAATCCTCCTAGGTGCCCATCCCTGAAGACCCAGCGCTCAGTTGACAGAGACTATTTCTGACCAGGCAGATGTTCAGAAGGGATGCAAATGCATTATTTTGCATAGATGGTTACGACAGGAACACGCATATGCTGGAGTCATTTATGAAATCATCATAAGTTAAGTCATGATGTTATGGCACTGCTTAGAATTATTCCTTCTCTTAATAACAAGTTCACACAACTTTCAAGAGTAAGGTTTATTGCTTTGGAATCTTTGTCTTCTTCAACTTTTCCTAAACACTTTCTGTTGCTCAATTTAGGACAAGTAGAAGATGGTAGATACTTAATTTTATTCAAATGACATTCTTTCCTTGTTCTCCAGTGGATTATGCCAAATCTACATCAAACTTAAAAAGAAGAAGAAAAAAAAATGTTGTTCTGTCTAAGCAGTGATGTCAGTCACAGTAAGAGACTGTATTATTGATGCCTAATGTGGAAATTCAGCTGAAAGCAGAGTTAAGAAATAAACTGAGCTTATTGGATTGTTGTTTCTGCTGATTCTTGTCTGCATCTTTAGTGAGATTTCACAACTTTGAGGAATTGTAAGTTAACAAAAACAAAAAAAATTCTATGGTCCTGATTCTTCCTAACATGAAATCAAGAGTCAAAGAAATCTATCATTTTAGTTATTTTATAAAGCATGATATTATACAAATGCTTTGAAATGCTGAAGATGCATTTAAGCATAAGCAGCACATAGAAATCAAGATGAGTCACTTTCCAACAAAGTCTTTCTCTTGCAAATATTCCCAGTTTTGACACTCATTTGAAAAACTGTTTCCTCAGTCCTTTTTCACCAACTCATCAAACATTTGATACTTTTCATGTGTCATATTTAAGTTCATTAAAAGGAAAACAATTTCAGCAAAGCATTTAGGAATGCAGTCATCCAACATGGGACACAGACTCCCAGTCTCTGCTACTTGGGATGCTGAGACAGGACAATAGCTGAGCCTGCAAGTCTGAAACCAAACACAAGTGGCACACAATAACCCAATTAAAAAAGAATAAAAAGATGGTTGGTGCAGGCATAATTATGATGCAGCTGTACTTTAGGAATCCAATTTCTTAATGTGATTTTTCTTTCCCCAGCATGATTAAAAATTCTAAATGTGTCCTACAAATAAAATTTCAAACCTCTGATGGAGTAGAATTTTAAAAGGTAGTGATCTTTTTGTTTTCTTTGATGATGTGGGCATTTATTTAAGGCTAAGCCAGAAGGGGAAAGCAGAAAATATACTTAGTAGTTTCATTTATATAACAAGGAGAAGCACTCGATGGCAAGCCCTGTTTGATGTATAGGTGACAATAACAAGATCTGTGGAAAACAATTCTATGGTAAATAATATTTGTTCTCAAGATAAAGCCATATGTAAACTACAAAGTGAGATGTACAATACCCACAAGGAACTGTCTACTATGCACTAAGCCAGCCATTATTGCCTCATTAATCTTAATTCCTTTTCACCTAAGAAATTTCAGTATCTCTTATGGAAGACTGCTTTGCTTTTACATTGATTTATTCTGCATAAATTTGAGGTCACGAGAGAAGTTCATATCTAGCATCAGAACCTCGTTGTCTGCTATTATATCCTTCTGCATCACACGTGTCAGACAAGCAGACACATTGATTTCATCCGTATAATTAGAATGATTGCCATTAAAAAGCAATACTATGAGCTTCGTTGCTAAAAGGACAAGGCAATCATTATGGGTCCTATTGTGCTTCACTTTAAATGCACAGTGCATTCATGCTGAGAAGAAGCATCATGGCTTCGCTAATACGCTTGTTCTGAAATTTTTAACATTGCAGTTATATGTATGCATTTATTCATTTACTGCAATTTATATTGATCTATTTAATGCAATGTTTATGTTCATTTAACGTACTATTTCCTTTTATTAATTCATCTAATTTAATAGCTTTATTTCCTTCCCTTTTGGAAAAGCAGTTGCAAATGTCTTGTTTGATGCTTGCTATCCAGAAAGTTGATAAAATGATCACAAGAACACAGACAAGAAGAAGCCTCTCCCCTTTATCGTGATGCCTCTGTTTCTACTGAAGACAGAGACTGTCTGCAGAACTGGGACACGGGGGAGTCCCTGCAGCTGTCCCTGATGTTCAAATATGCAAAGGCCCAAACTTAAAACGTAAAGGAAAGGAAGACCCTACTGTAAACACATATTTCAGTTTACTTTCTTGTAACCAGTACCCATTCCAAGGTTAGCGATTTTTGTTTTTTTAGTTTAATAGCCTGAATCTATACTCCTTTTTTTTCTAGCAGGACAGGCTCAAAAGTGAGAAGGAATGTGTTAGAAGGCTCAGACTTGACTAATCTGAAAGACCACAGGTGATTTTTCAGTGAGTGTCTGTTTTCCAGGGCATTTAGGTAGAGCTGTTTGCAGTACCTGGACAGAAGGGCGACAAGCAGCCAAAAGCCAGAAGTGAGTGACAATTATAAACTCCTGCCCACATCAAGGAATGTAGAACAAAGCAGGATGGAAATCACTGAACAAGGCTGAGACCTAGCAAGAGTGCAAAAGCCATCTCCAGATCAATCACAGATAAACTGACAGGGTGGAGAGCACAGCACTGGCGATGGAGGTGGCCAGCATGGAGGAAGGGGTGGGTTTTGCGGTTCATTCCTCAGCAATTTTGGGTCTCCTGGCTGAATCTATAGCATGTTCCACACACTAGGAAGAAACACAGGTAAGTGTGAATTAGGGATGATCCCCTCCACTTACCTTAAGCGAAGCCCCTCTGTGAGTCTTCACAGCAGGGAAAAGGCCCCTTTGCTTTTGGAAACACGATTAGCACTGACCTGAGACCCAAAATCAGTCCATCAGCCCTGACTTGATGGAGCAGCGGGGAAGCGAGTGATGCAATGAGCGGGCGTCGTGCTTTGAAAAGTGCTGTGAGGTGCGGAGGGCCTTTGCTTTGCTACTTTAGTGTCAGTGTCCCTCTGCTAAAGGCTGACAGTGAGCATCAAGTGTGTTCTTTGCTTTTCTGCGTTTAGTGTATGCGGCCACCAAGCAATCACCTCTGCTGCAGATCATTGGTGCACGAGGCTGACACAGCTGAGTTCTTGTTCATCCTATCTCCTCTTCCCCAGAACCCCGTCTCTTGGTTCCCATCGCTTTTAAAAAGTTCTATTTTCCTATGTCCCATCAGCTACCTTTTATTTTGTTCTTGACTTGTATTTTGGGGTTCTCATATAAACAAAATCTTATAATATTTAGACGTGTATGTCTGACTTCATTCAACATTCTGGAATCAAAGCGTATCCACTGGTCTACAAGTCATTCAAGTTTTACAACTTGGGAGGACATAGGGCGAGCTCAAGCCTTGTCAGTCTCATCCTGAAATATTTTTCAGTTGTCTCAAAATCATAATCAGTGGTTTTCTCAGAAAAGCTTTATGTATGAAGAAATAGAAGGAATAGGTGTTTATTAAGAATCTTCTTTCCATGGCTCTGGGAAAGAAATACAAAAGAGAGTAAGGCAGCACGTGCGTTTGTTAACCTCAGGAGCTCAGCGCTCTCCCCTAGAGCTTGGCATGGGCCGCCCCCACCAGTCTCGTTCTGGGTAAGGGGTTTGTGGCTCAGGGAGGCTAAATAACCTACGCAGAGTCAGACAGCACCCGTGTTTCTCATTCCCTTATACCGTGGAGATTCTAACAGAACAAAAGTAAAAATGATGACTGCACTTTTAAAAATGTGAATACAATGAAAATAGAAGCTTACCTGAGCAGGGGTTTGAAAACCAAACAGAAGGACTTGATTTAAGTTACCCTCTCCTGTGGGCTCTGCATAGAGGCTGTTTCACTACACTCTTCTTTCATCTCAGAAAGCCCTATGCTTTATTTCTTCCTTTGCATCTTCATTCCTTTATTTTATTTTAATGTTGACATCATTTCAGATTCTCTTCAATTTTTCTTCCTTCCCTCCTCACTCCAAAGGAAGCCAAATCATGACTAGACAGGATGTTTGCTGAAGTGAGACCAGTTGACACAGAGAAGCTGGTAAAATAAACATTTTCCCAGAGTGAAACACTGTTCTGTTCAAAGGAATTTTGAAAACTAATTTTAAAAGCAATATGAATTGGAAAGCCCTTCAATAAATGCCACATTATAATCATGTAAGGAGTTGTTTTACATGTAGGAAATTGAAAAGAGGTGTTTGGTTGTTTTATCTTTGGATTTTTTAGCATCTATCTGCTAATGAAGAGTTACAGGACAAAAAGGAAAGAAATTGGGGTGGACTTCTGTGTTTGGATACATTAATAAATAAACAACTTTAAAGAAACTAACTCTTTTGTAAGCAATGACATTACAATGGATGTGTTTTATTGTGATGAAAAATATATTTAAAATTGTCACTACAATGCTTTGACTTTGAAAAGAACAGAGTTCTCCCATGATAGGTGTGAGTGATTGGTTGTAGGCTCTCTGTGGAGACCCAAATCTGTGGCTATTTAAGTATCTTGTAGAAAATGGGACAATATTTGCATATGACCTACAATATCTCACTGTTTTATCTAAGCCATTTCTATATCATTGTAACAACTAATATAACATAAATCTTGTGTAAATAGTTGCTGTACTGTACTCTACAGAAAATAATAACAAAAGAAATCTGTACATGATAAACTCAGACAAAATGTTTTTCAGTAGTTAGAGCCTTAATTTATGAATCTGAGGATTAAAAACCCTTAGGTGGGGAACTGTATAATTTAAATTTGATTTCACAAAGATATGTAAATACATATAGACATATGGTTTCATTTCATATTCTTATAAATATTTTCCTTTAATAAAAATCAAAAGCAGGAATGACATTTTGAAGAAAGGCAAAGACTCCATGCACCTTATTACATATTATCTTACATTATTACATATTATCTTACAATCAATAATCAACCATTTCATCCACATGTTTTTGCTTCCTATTTTTTAATCCATATTTACCACTTTATACATATTGGTTTTTTGAAACTTTAGCATACTTTACATATATCATGAGAACTTCTGCACTCTAGGTGTTGGTATGCATGGACATATGGATTTCATATTTCAAAGTATTGTGTATGAAGATGTTGGTCAATCAAGTTCTTACTCTCTTGCTTGAGGAATCTGGGATACACTGCCAACTGGAATATAAATAAATGAATAGACTATTTTTCTTAATATGTGCATTTGTTTAGAAAACTATAAGGAGCTATAATTATGTTTCCACAAATATAAGTGATGAATAGAATTTCTTTCTGGTTATCCAATACCTCTATAGAAGAATCCATGAAAATGAATTAGAATTATTCATCTATTATTTGTGTAATGGTCTTCAATATGTAGTGAAACTAAAATAGAACCTAGTTTCAAGTGGAAAAAAATACTATGTATGTTGTAATAATTATTTATTTATTAGTTTGCTTGCTGAAAATTGAAGTTATTTTCTGTTGTTTAATACCAAATGGTATTAGCTTCCCCCAAATTTGTAGGGCATTATCTGTATTGATGAATTATTGTTAATTTTGCTTGTAATTGTATTGAAACTGTCCATGTATGAAAAGTCTTGTATATATTTCTTTGCAAATGCCAATTTTCTTAATTTCTCAAGTGAACAATTGTCTACCACAAATTCTATCCCATAGGCTACAAATAGTGATTATAAAATTAGGATATTCACAAGACTTGGGCCATTTAATTTCTCAAATGGGAATATTAATATGTTTCTATGCTAGTGAATAATGTGTTATTTTATAGAAAAAGACTTGTAAAAATATCAAATATTCAATATGAAACTGAACTATGTGACAAACATATCAGCTATTCTTCCTGTTCCTTTTATATTTGCACAAAATGTTTAGTTCTCTTTCTCCCGAACTAATGCTGCATTACACGATGCAGAAAAGGATAAAATATTTTAAGCTGATGAATTATTAAAGCATTTCGATGCATAAGAAATTCTCTGATTCCCACGTGCTTTTCTCCTAGTTTTGCCTCTGGGAGTATTTTGACTTGAAAGCATTTGCTAAAGAAAGAAGTTACATTGGTAGTGAAGTTCAGAGAAAGATGCACTTGTTTCATAAAGGACTTTCCATCGGCCTACACGTTTACTAAATAGGTTAGGGTAGACAGGAAGGCTAGGCATTCGGTGTTTGAATAATGAGAATGCTATTTGAAGTCTAAATCCCCTACAAAGCATAGTGCCTGAGTCTTTAGTTATGGGTCTCAGTTTTTCTTAACCAAGAGAGTGAGGAGCTACATGTATTTCTTCATCTGTGGGAGTGCTTGGGTACACATATACTGTATCAGTATTCCTGCATGCAACTGTTTACATCCATGTTTACTTAAGGAAGGGTGTGCAGTGCTGACTGAAGCCCTTAATTTATTAAGGCAATGATTCTGAAATTCTCCTCTCTCTGCTCTGTACTTTCCCACTCTCAGACTGAATAACTTGATTGTCACTGTCTGTAATCTTCTATTGGTACAATTACAACTTATGCTTTAGGTGTCTAATGGCTTGAACACTGTTAATCCATACCATGTGGGTAACATCCTTATCACTTCTGTTACACTGGGTGTATAGTGGTTTCTTGCACATTAGTCTCACAGGCTCCATTGGCCTCCCAAGTTGCTGAGACGACCACCTACAGTGATGTTGTTTGATCCCTGTCCTGTGGTTAAATTTGCATGTATGTCTTCCACCTTGAGGTCCTCCAGTCTCCTAAATGGTTTAAAATATTTTTCACACATTAAATTTCATTCTTTGCTCTACAGTGCTTTAAAGGATTTGTTAAATTCAGGTTTCCATGTTTCCACAAAAACCTCATTCAGATCGAGCCCCATCACCATGGCTGTAATTGGACATGACTCACCTACCTCTCTCTCAGCTCTCTCCTTCTCTTGTATCCCTGGAATCCACTGGTGGGTTTCATAATCTCTAGTGCTTTGCTTTCTTCAGAATGTGATATAATTGGAAAATCCTTTTTCAGGTTGGTTTCCTTCATATAGATGCACAGATATGTGTTTAGATTTATTCAGGTGTTTGTGTGGATTTAGAAATCCTTCCTGTTTATTGCTAAATGGTATTCCACTACATAGGAGCACCATGCTCTCCACTTCCCTGTTCAGTGGTTTACTGGTTGCTTCCAATTTTTAGCACTTGTAATTAAGTCTGCTATATAGTTCCTACTTTTAGGGTTTTTTTTTTTTATTACTTTCAGTTTTTGGGTGGATAGTATTTTAAACATATTTTGGATAAATACTTAGAATCACAATTGACAGTACAATTAGGTTCAACTTGGTAAGGAGATTTGTCAAGCCACCTATGGCTTTCATACAATATTAAATAGAACTATGGAAAGAGGATATGGCTTCCTGTTTTCAAGGATCTTAGTGGGAAGTGTCTAATCTGACTATTTAATACTCTAGTTAAAAGAGTTTGTAGATATTCTTCATTAAATTGAGGACATAAGTATAATTTTTATTAGCAACATGAATTAGAAGTTGTCACTATTTTTTATGCATTAGTTGAAGCAATCATGTGACTTTTGTTCTTTATTGATGTGAGCACTAAACTAATAGATGTTTGAATGTTGAATCAACTGCTTACCTAGAATAAATATTACATAGTCTTGATACTCAATTTGTCTTTTAAATTATTGTATTCTATATGCTTCTCTGTTATTTTGCATCTATATTCATGAAGATACTAATCAGGGTTAAGATTATGTTGGCCTTCCAGACTGGATTAGAAAGTATACTCCCTTTGCTTTTATGTTTTGGAAGAGGTTGTGGACATTGTCATTGTTTTCTTCACAAAGCTTGGTAGGGGTTGGGGAGCTGGCTCAGTGGAATAAGCACTTCCCTGGCAAGCATGACAGCCTGAGTTCAATCCCCGGCTCCACTAGAAAGAAAGAAAAAAAGAAAGAAAGAAAGAAGGAAAGAAAGAAAGAAAGAAAGAAAGAAAGAAAGAAAGAAAGAAAGAAAGAAAGAAAGAAAGAAAGAAAGAAAGAAAGAAAGAAAGTTTGGTAGAATTCACTCATGGAGGCATCAAGACTTGGTACTCCATTTTGTTGGATGTCATTAATTATTGATTGAATTTTTTATTAATCAGTATAAGATCTTCTGTTCTTATGTGAATTTTAATAATTTGAGGTTTCAAATAAACTTCTGTGAAAGACTAGAGAATGAGTAATTGGGAGATGGACATAGTGCTGTGAGTACAAATGTAGATTATTTTCTCTCATATTAAAACTCTGCTCAAGATGGTAACTAGGTAGACAAGATGACTCACCTGGGGCAGACAACATTTGCTGGTTGCCATCCTCAGGAAACAGCTTGCAAGCTCCCAACTGTAGACCTCACTGGTCTAAAATGGACTCATCAATATATTGGTGAAAAAGGAATGTCTACATTTTTTTCTATCCAGTATGCATAAATATGCCTTTTGTAGTTTTCACTTAGAAAAATTTTTGGAACAAAGTTCCCTAAAATGTCATGTAGCATACTTTTACACAGAACAATTGGCTCTTCATAGTATCACAAATAACATTATAAGTGAGCTAAATAACACTGGGTGTATAGCAAGTTTATGCTGACTCAGATGGGGTGATTTTTGGTTTGAACCAGGAAATGATCCTCAGCTTGAAATTGAGTGACTTGCCACTTAAAATGGGTGTGCCAACCTTCCTACTATGAATTCTGTGTATCTGATAAATTAGAATATAAGTCTGAATGCCTCCTATGACTTGCTTGGCTTGCCTTTAATCTATTAATTAAACATTGTATAATCTGTGAAATATAGGATTCTTTCAACTGTTCTGCCCTACAGGATTTAAGTTCCAAAATTACTAAATTCCAATCTACCAGCCATCCAGTTAATTGTGTTTCAGCACTAATCAGATGCTTTGCCAATTTCTCTGTTTCTCCTCTAATTCCTGGAAGAGAAATTGTGTTGAAGATTTTTATGTCTGGATGCAGTGGCTAGGGAGCTAATCTCCACAGCAGCTGATCAAGTGAAAAAAAAGTCATCAAATCTTTAGAGAGGAACAATTGGAATTGGTTCAGCCACTGCTGTCTTTCAGACTTTGAGTGACAATGACTGTGCTTGCTGTCTGTGGCTGTGTGGGTCCTTCACAAGCTTGGCCTTTCAAATATTTGACTCCATTGCACCTGACATATGACCACTGGCAAAGATCCCTGATCTTATCCCATTAGTACACACTAGCAAACCTTAGTTTTTTGTACAAATAAACATAAACAGTTTTAATATTTTATCTATCCCAGTGGTACCTCAAGGAACATAAAAATAAGGATTACAGATTCCTGTGACAGATAATAATGACCTTAAGAGATAAGATTACTATAATATTTGAAAGAATGAAGCTAAAAATAATGACTATAGGGCCAACCAAATAGCTCAGCATATTAAAGCACCTTCAAGTAGGCACAGGGGCCAGGGTTTCAATCCCTGGGGCCTGCTGTTCCTGGCCCTGTCCCCAGGGCATGCTGAGAGGGTGACTGAGACTCGGTGTGGTGGTGCCTGCCTGTAATCCCAGCACTTCAGAGGTTATAAACTGGAGAATCGCTATGAGTCTGATCTAGTAGTGAGACACTTAACACCCTGTAGACCCTTCCCTAAAACAAATAAAATAAAAATAAATAAATAAAAATAATGACTATAAGTAATGAGATCCATTCCAAAACTTATATTTAGGGTCAGGGAGATAGCTCAGTAGAATAAGTGCTTACCTGGCAAGCATAGGATCCTGAGTTCAATCCCTAGTACTGCAAAACAAACAAACAAACAAAAACTTGTAATTAGTATTAAACTGGTCAATAAAAATGTGCTCAGAGATTATCTATCTACATATATATATATATCATATATATATATATTTTCTATATATAATTTTAATTTTCTATATATAATTTATATATATATATATATATATATATATATATATATATATATAAATTATATATAGAAAATATATGCCTGAAAGATGCCTAGTTTCTCTAAGTAATACTTCTAGGTATTGGAACTTAATCGTTTCTCTTTTTC
>PVKA01008068.1:24778-74813 GCA_004027165.1 Ctenomys sociabilis | reverse complement strand
AGTATGGACTGAAACCTCCATTAACTGTGAGCTAAATAAACCTCTCCTTCCTTCATTTTGGGTGTCAGGTATTTGTTCCAGCACCCACACTTACATTTTTTCTTTCTTTCTTTCTTTTCTTTCTTTTTTCTTTCTTTCTTTCTTTCTTTCTTTCTTTCTTTCTTTCTTTCTTTCTTTCTTTCTTTCTTTCTTTCTTTCTTTCTCTTTCCTATTTTTGGTCATTACCCTGATGTTTCCCAGCAAAGCACAATCAAGGAATTAACCCGCCTAGCAAACTGCCTCCTCTTCCCTTGAACCTCGCCAGTCCTTATTCTCAGCTCTCCTATGTACATCAAAACAAGGGTAGGAACAAAACTAGGGAAACCAGAATATCTCTCAGGAGCCAGGGTAAACAGTCTGGAACACAGATTCATACATCTGCCACTGCCATGCACAAAACACACAATTTGGGAAACACGATGTAATGAGTTACAAACTTTTCCTGTGCATCTGAATCACAATGTGTTTTCTCCTTTTGGAGGACTACTAGTGTTAAAAAGCAAAACAACTGAAAAATGATTTTGTAATTTCTTCAGCTGAAAATTAAAATTAGTGAGTACCATTCAATCATACTTAGTTACATCTAAGAACCTAAGTTCAGACTCTGAGTTTGGCACCAGAAGATAAAGATTTGCTAAAGAGAGTTTAATATGGAATTTTCAGAAATCAAAAGCTATCCCATAACTTATGAATGTTCCCAGCAAGTTCACAGGTGCATCCTGTTGTTACTGAGGGAAATCTCCTAAGAAATTCCCAGGTCCCAGCTTCTTCGCACCTGGAGAAGGGTGGCGCTACACTGGTTGTGTCTGCTTTTGCCTTCCGCAGTGGTGTGAACAAAACGAACAGTGTGGACGACTTCACCTGCCTGAGCTCTTGGTGGCCCCTCTGCACAGGCTGACCCGATACCCCTTGCTGCTGAAGAACATCTGGAAAAGGAGTACAGACTCTACAGAGAAAATCATGATCTACTCCATCAAGGAGAAGGTGGAAAAGTCACTTCGTAAGTCCCTGGTATATGAGAGCTTAATGAAAGAGTTGGGGAGCCCTGTAGTTCACATCTATCTGGAAGGCAATTCCATGGACTTGAGGTCATGACCCAGAAATAGGATGTATATTCGAGCTCCTTATAAACCAAGCACACATAAAACAATGGGTTCCTACAACATCCTGGCAAATGGATGAGAACTCTACTATCAAGTTCACTCAGGGCATGACTCTGTGTCCACGGGTTTGGGAAGTGAGTTTAGGCAGGAAAAGTCATGCTTCCCAGATCACGGATGTTGCCATGTTGTGGACTCCAGTCTGAACCCACACACAAAGCAAGCAGGTGTAGACACCACGAAAACCCTATCTGGAGAGTAAATTACCAGTCCTTAGTTTTTCCTGAAATCCAGGCCTAACGTTACGCCAACTGCAGTCTTTAAAACTGAAATTTAGGAGAGAGCTGAGTGAACCCTATGATGACTTAAGCTTAGTTAGGTGGCTCTGTGTAACTGAAATTCAAATAAGGAAGCCCATGGTAGTTATCCATAAAGACTTCTGGTGGCTATCAAGATGTACAGCACATCTTGGGTGTTGTCAACTGCACAAAAAAAGATGTATTGGTGCTCTTCTGCAGTCTTAAAAGTTAAACAACAGTTGAATCTGGGTTCTGTCCTCTTTTTCCATTTTTTCTTCAAATTCTGAAAGGACCTAAGAGGTTAGAATTAAGTTTATCTAGTGAATGCAAAACAAATTCTACTAAAGACCAGCTTCTTAAAACATCTAAAATAATTTTAAAGATTATTACTCAGTTGGATGTAGCAAGAAAGATAAAAGCAAATCATCTAGCAACTTCTCAATAAAAGATTGATTCTCATTGTGGAAGGAAGAAATCTGGGTGGCTTCTCTTTACATCTGTTTTCACAAAGATGAAAATTTGATTTTCATCTATATGATTTTAGGGGTCTATAATTTGTTCCTATATTTTCAAAATTCATTTCAAATTCACAATGGCAACATACTACTGAAAATTTAACTCAAATACTCCAAACACAGATTGAGTTCTCACCAAAAATATTGTCATATGAAAAGAGTTTTGCAGGGAGATGGCTCAGTGGAATAAGCACTTCCCTGGCAAGTGCAAGGGCCTGAGTTCAATCCCCAGTTAAAAAGACCTTGTCTTAAAAACAAAAAGAAAAATAAAAGTTTTGCTTTATGTTCAGGACAAGAATCCAATTTTTTTTCCTTCCTCTACTTAAAGGCTATGTGTGCTGTGAGACACATAATAAAAAAAAAAAAAAAAATTACCAAGAGCTTCATTAGTATTGTTTTCCTCTGCAAGAGAAAACTGCAAGAGGTTGATTTCAAATTAATGAGTTTCCTCAGACATTTACACGGCAAGAAATATGTCAGAAGAATTATAATTATGATTTGGCTCCAGGGCCAGACAGTAGCTCCAAATGACTACTGTGGACATTGCTTACTTTACGCAGCAGTGCTACATGTATTTAAAAATACGTTGGATGTGTCTTGTCTTTCAGGAGATCTTGAAGGAAAAGTGAAGTGGCTGGACAATTTCCAAAAATTTAGACATCTGCAGGAGATCATAGTGTGGCCCCCACTTTGGGACAGAGATAAAAGATTTTTCATTCCAGAGGTACAAAAAAGATCAATGAGATTCATGTCCTTTTCTGGAAGCCTGGCATTCTGGCATATAGTCTTAAAAAGTCCCTAGCTGTCCTCTTGACTGATAAATCCAGTTTTGTGAGCAAGAGGAAAGCCCTCATCCATACAGTTCTGTGTGAGGGGAGGCTATTTTCAGATGTCTCTGAGAGCTTCATCCACCCTTTGCCACTCCCATGTCTATTCTCTGCTACTATGTTTCTAAATACCTTGAAATTTCTGGATGTAGTTGATCAGCCCGGCTCCTTGAGTATGATCTCTTCCAATCACTAACCTCATCTTTTATTTTCTCCTTTGTTTTGCAAGTATTTGAAACACATTTTTAAAGAACACATGGCAGAAAACATCTTGTCACCAACCAACAGGCAGCTTCTCTATGAAGGGAAATTAACTCTTACAGGTAAATAATGACTTACTTAAGAAAAATCACTATCTTTGCTACCTTATATCTTATTCAACTGTTGTTATGTAAAGGGCAGTGGGAACTGTGCTGACCTAGGTGCAGGATGATAGAACATGCCCATCAGAGAGTCCCCAGCTGAACAGAGAATATACAGTGTAGCTGTGTGCCCTCCAGTTTCTCTCTATAAAATCAAGAGGTCACTGGTAAAGCTGCTGTGAAAGCAAAATGTCATACACAAAGAGTTTAGCTCAAGCTCTGCTGTATAGTAAGCACTCACTCATACCTGCTGAATGGCACAATCTGTGTTGGACAAATTCCAGCCCAGAGGAGATGCCGCAAAATGGAGTATAGTATCAAGGTTGAAAGCAGTGGGCCTTGTACTTGGAGTTGGGTACAATTTTGATGAGGCAGGGTTAATACCGTCAGAAGAACTACGATGTGGGGAAAGCACTGAGCCAGGAATCAGAGAGCAGAGGGCTCTGGCTCAGAGGTAGCTTATGCTGAGCATGTGCAAAGGCCTGGGTTCAATGCCTAGCACCAAACAAAACAAAACAAATCAGTAGGGAATCTACAGCCAATGTGGGCTTTGGGATCCTGTGTGAATTCCTTTAATCTCCTTTCTTTTTTCCTTCCTTCCTTCTTTCCTTTTTTTTTTTTGTACTAAGAATCAAACTCAGGACCTTGAGCTTGGCAGGCACAGGCAGGCACTGTGTCACTGAGCTGCATTCCCAGCCCTTTCTCCTCTAAATGTTGGCAACGAGGATGACAGTGACAAAACTTCATTTTTGAAGTATGGATACGGTGTTTCCACACTTCTGACAGTGTTTGACATGGCACTGTTTTAATCACATAGGCATCGTTCTTGTGCCCTGAAGGAGCTGGTTTTCCTGCATCTTAGAACTCAGGCCTCAGCCCTTCACAGAGGCATGGCTGCCTGAGGACCGGTGTCTCTCAGTGTTGTGCAGAGGTTCAGCCAGACCAGATGATCCCAGGACTATGACACCCAAGGGTCATGTGCTGCCCAAGCTGTTGCCGCAGGGGAAATGGCAGCACCCATGCCCCACACTGTACCTAGTGCACAAGATAGGCCTGGGGGGAGCTAAAACTCACAACACGAAACCCCCGGTCAGGTTGCACGGTACTCTGGGATCCTGGGGATCAGAATGCTTTCCACTAGGCTGTGTGAGCCTCATGCTAGAGCGAGGGTCAGCGTGGAAGCATCCAGTTGCTTCTCCTCCAGCTTTTGAGACCACCTTATTTCTTATGCCACCATCAGTTTCCAAATCTATCTTGTATTAAATCTTGTTCACATGTTGATTACACATCCAGTTTTGCAAGTGTGGAAACACCGGGCATCAAAATTTGTACCCTTATATATAATTCTCCCCCGCAATTAAAGCCCCCTGAGGCAGGAATACTGCCTTCATCCCTGGGCATGGGGGGGGGGGGCACTTGCTGTGAGTTGACTGCTTGGTGGAATGCTCGGGCTTCCTAAAAGGTCACTAAAATAATCAGTGTCCCAGAATAAAGAAGATGCCAGGAGCCTGCTTGTTCAAATGAAATACTTGAAATTAAGAAGGCAGCCAAGAACTATTTCATTCTGACAGGGACCCTTAAGCTACACAAGCAGCAGAGGGTGGGCACACCGACTTCGCAGGCTTGAAGGTTGCTGTAGACTGAACCGTCTCCCAGCCACTGCTTACACTGAAGTAAGGCTAATAGGAAAGAAATAATTAGGATAAAACAAGGTCATATGGGAAGAATCCTGGCCTAATTGATATGAGTCTTTGTAAGACAAAACTCCAGTGCTCACGCTATCTCTGTCTGCCTCTCTGTCTCTCTCTCTCTCTCTCTCTCTCGGCCCATCTTTCTGTCTGTCCATCTCTCTTTCTGTGTCTCTCTGTCCCTGTCTCTTTCCCTGCCTGTGTGTCTGTCTCTGTCTCCATCTCTTTACTTCTCTCTGTCCCTGCCTCTCTGCCACGTGAGGACACGTCAAGAATAAGACAGTGGCCACCTGTGAGCTGAGGACAGAGGTCCCAGTAGGACTCAAACTGACCAGCACTTTGTGCTGGGACTTCCCGACCTTCAGCAGTGTGAGAAACAATCCTGTTACAGCCACCTAGTGTGCCACGCTTTGTTATGGCGACCTGACCTAAGACAGCGACCCAGTGTGGTCTGAGTGTCCCGTTCTAATCCTCACCAGTAGTTAGGAGATGGACTCAGCCACTGGGGACAGATAGCAACCACTTTTTAAAAGATTAGGAATGTTTTTGTTTTAGGTCCTCAGCAAAATGACAGCTGTGCTCTGTGCAGCCCCCAGGGACCTGCGTTTCCTGTCCTATTACCATCCTTTGGGTATCATCTTCTGTGTGGCCCAGGATGACTAACGGGTGTGCCTGCATTCCGTAGGCCCAGAAGAGATAAGTGTCAAGCAAGCCTTGTCCTCCCCTCAAGCACATGACCCACACATTTCCAATTCTTGCTCACGTTGTCTTGGTCAGAATTTGGCCGCTTGGTCATGTTCAGTTACAAGGGCCTCAGAGGTGTGGTCTTCATT
This sequence comes from Ctenomys sociabilis, assembly GCA_004027165.1. NCBI lineage: Eukaryota > Metazoa > Chordata > Mammalia > Rodentia > Ctenomyidae > Ctenomys > Ctenomys sociabilis. The sequence goes on along the minus strand of PVKA01008068.1, from coordinate 69,150 downwards.
TTCTGTCAGGGTGTATCCACTAAAACTAAGGAGGATCTTGCAAAGGAACAAAAGTGTTTTGAGGGATGAATAGGAGTCTGTGGCAGATCTACGAAAAGGAAAGTTCCTAGTTGTAGAAAACAATTGTTAAAAATATTCAAGGATAAATCAAACTGAATGCAATATCTAATTTCGTATCTAAGTAAATGTAGAAAGAACCTCTTCTCAAATCTTAATGAGATAAAATAGAAGTGAATCTTAAGTATTTTATCTATTAGGTTAAACTCTGCCACCGCCTGGGGATAGAAGCAGAATAATATAAATAAGTAACATAACTAGGACAAGCAAAAAAAAAAAAAAAAAACTATATTTTCCCATAACTTCAAGTGCCTATGACATCTCCCTCTAAACACACTGCAGTCTCCTCTGAAATCACTTAAATTAAGCCATTTATTTTTCTAACTTCTGAAAAAGCAAATAAGGAAATGGATACCTTATCTAATATTTGATTTCTCTCCTGCTACTTCTTTTTTAGGGACTTTTTCTTTCTTAGTTGCCTGAAGTAGCTAACAATGAGGTATCAGAAAACTTCATAAACATAAAGGCACGTGGGGAATATTTAAACATTTGTGGACACACTGCAAAGCCTACGAATAAGTAGCCTGAGCCTGCCTGCCTACTTTGGTCCACTAGGGCCACTAAATAAAATACCAAGGATTGGGAGGTTCAAACAGCAGACATTCATTCCTCACAGACACAAGGCAGAAAATCCCAGATGTGTGTCCTCCTGGTTTCTGGCAAGGACTCCCTTCCTGCCACACAGATGCGTCCTGGCTCTGTCCTCAGAGAGAACAGAGAACGACGCTTCCTTTAAGGACACTCACGCTGTTGGTAGGGGCTGCCTGCCCAGGACCTCGCCGCGCCTTAGCTACTTCCTTCCTCCAAATAACACCATGCCAGGACGTTGGCCTCGACTATGAACTGGGAGGATACAGTTCAGCCTAAGACATGGAAAATGCCTTTTCTTTGATGAAAGTGTGGATGGGGCAAGAGGCCAAATGCTGCCAGTTCTGTTAACGGAGGGAGTTGTCCTCAGCTTAATCGAAGCCGTTACAAATACCACCCGAGCTACCTTCGATCCCCTGGAAATGCTTCACAAATAGAAGGTCTTTCAAGTTGGATGCTTTAAAGAAGCCTGTGCTTCAGGAAAAAATCAATTCAGCCTTGTCAGTTTCCTACCCTGCACCTAGGAATCTTTTGTTTTCCAAGGGATTCTTCAATCTATACAATGAAAGTTCTGCCTCTTCTTTCCAGTCCCCATTTCACCTTCTCCTTCTTTCCCCAGAAAGTGCAAGATTCCTAGATGTTTACCTGTTTCTCTTTGATGACTTCCTCTTAGTTACAAAAACTAAGCGCAACAAAAAGGTAAAACACCACTATTTCTAAATGAGTTGGAGTCTATTTTAAACAAGCTCTGTTAGTGCCATAACTGTCTTATAACACTTCCAAATGGATCTCTCCTTCTAAAAACGAAACAAAATGACAAGCCAGTTAGATTTCTCAAGAATACCAGGCTTAGTCTGTCTTCAAGGTAAATGCCAGAAACAACAGACTTTGTGTCTCACTTGCCTGCATGCAGATTCTCAGAATGCCTTTGTCCAGATCGGCCCTTCTAATTGCTCAGCACAAGAAGAGCAGCCAGGACCAGGGTGGGGGCCCTAACAGGGAGGCAGCCACGCCACATAATGGTGTCCCCTGCTCGTGCTGATTTGGCAGAGGGTAACTTGGGAGCGGGAGGAGACAGGGAGCCCTGATCTCTCAATGTCTAGCTGCATAGGAACCAGAGAAACCAACAACTCGCATCACAGATAAAATGGGTCAGTTACAAGGCTGGCCAGATAGCTCAGCAGACTAAAGAGCCTCCTTAGGCAGGTGCAGGGACTGGGGTTCGATCCCCAGTGTGCTGCGCTGGCGCCTCTGGAGCACACTGAGACTGTGAGTGACACTGGTCATGATGGTGTGAGCCTATAATCCCAGCACTTGAGAGGCTGAAAACAGGAAAATCACTGTGAGTCCACTACATAGTGTATTAAATACATATTTTTAAAAAATGGGTCAGTTAAGGGACTAGTCAAAGAACCCCTGCAGAGATAGTGGTTTTTAATTTTTACAAAAACCTTTTAGCAATAAAATAGGCACTCATTAACCTATGAATACTTGGCTGACGGGTAACTAGGGAGGGAGTAGACGCTGAAGGATAGCTGAAGGATATAGAAAGCCACCATTACAGGATTTGCATAGCTTCCCATTTCAAGTTATTCAGACTACCATGTCTGAATAAGACAAGTTCTGAAAAATCCCTGCTCCCTTCAAAAATCTCAATGCCCACACAACCCACCTCCATGTAAAAGTCAGTTAACGGCAGCCCATATCAATTGCATAATCAGATAACACGTTGGTTTCTGCTTCACAACTTGATTTCAAAATAAGGAATGCTGTCAGCTTACGATCCTCCGTGCTATTTGGTGTACAACACATACTGTGCAAGTCACAGTCTTCTACACCATTTCCAAGTAAGTCCCCATCTTATATATTCCAATTTCAGTTATTGACTGTAAACTCTGTTTACAGTTTCATACTGGATCCCACACACAGAAATGGCCAAAATCAGGCTCCTCTTTCAGCTTCATTCCTCCTCAGTTGTAGCGAGGGATTAAGATCCCCGGAATGAAGATCTTCCCAGTGAGGTGACAGGGATTAAGAGAGTTCCCTGTTATGGACGCCAGCCATTCTATATTCAGGTACCTGGAATAAGAGAACAGAAACACTTTGCGTGAAGCCACTGGCTTTTCAAGATCCTGAAGAAGAGCGAGCTGGCTGTCCAGAGGCTGCTTCTGAGCTGCATCTGCCTAAGGATGCACTTGGGGTTTATGCACCAATACCTGTTTCCTATGTCTTGCATTATCTTCCTCTTTGATTTCAGAAACTTGGAGGCTCAGACATCGGCTTTCTGTGTCCTTCACTCACTCCTGAGCTGCAAACCCTAATAAAAGAGGGAGGCTCATGTATGGTAGTGGATCAACCCATCCCACTTGACAGACTGGTAGTCAAGAGCATCGATCCATGCCACGCATCAGGTATGTGTCTGATGCCACCACTCAATTCCTTTGTTGGTTTCGTGAGGAACCTTTGCAACAGAGGTAACGTCTTCACAAAAAGGCAAGGCTACTTAGCCAAGGACCGGCATGTCCTTGGGCTAGAAAGCGGGACGTCAGGCTTCTGAACTGGAGCATTTCTTATGGTAACAACAGAAGAGCAGTGACCACCCAGTGTGGAAGCTGCAGCAGGTTTAAAAATGGGTGATGTTGAGAAAGGCAGAAAATTTTTGTACAGAAATGTGCCCAGTGCTATGCTGTTGAGAAGGGAGGCGAGCACAAGACCGAGCCAAATCTCCATGGTCTCTTTGGGCGGAAGACAGGTCAGGCCGCTGGATTCTCTTACACAGATGCCGACAAGAACAAAGGGATCACCTGGGGAGAGGATACATTGATGGAGTATTTCGAGAATCCCAAGCAGTACATCCCTGGAACAGAAATGATCTTTGCGGCATCAAGAAGAAGGGAGAAAGGGCAGACTTAATAGCTTATCTCAAAAAGGCTACTAATGAGTAATGGTCTCTGCCTTATTTATCACAGAACAGAAATGTCTCATGGCTTTTGTATGTGTACCATAATTTAATCTCATACACCAGAATTCAGATCATGAGCGGCTGACAGAATATTTTTGTTGGACAGTCCTGATTTAAATAAAATTCACTTGTAGTTAAATATATATATTTTTTCTTCAAAAAAAAAAAAAAAAGGCAAGGCTGTGTTCTCACATGTTACACATTATTCACTCTACGAATTAAATTATGGCGCCCAATGCTGACATTACCTCATCCTGTCACTTGCTAGCTGTGCCACTTTAGGCATAGTATGTGTTCAGTGACTTTTCATGAGAAGTAAATGAAATGCTATAAATGATAGCTATTATTAGTATTTTTATTCTATTAGCATTATTAGTACTGTGAACATCTATGGTTCTTCATTACAGGAAGGCATATTCCAGAAGGAAACAGATACACATAGATATGCATGTGTACACAAAGTCTACACACATTCATACACACGTATCAGTAATACTGATACCATTTCTAAGGTTTGGCTCCAGCATTCCCTGAGTGTCACCCAAGAGCCAGGCACTCAAGCAGCCCTTGAAAATACAAAGGTGGAATAAGAAACTGTCTTTATCCTTGGAAGCTCCTAGAATCATGAAAGATCAATCAGTCTTCAGTCAAGAAAGCCCTGAGACTCCAAGAGACCTGAAAGCCATTTTGTCTCCTCAGACTTTGGTTGATAGCAGTCTCTAAAGCTCAAAAGGAAGCAGCTGGCCACTGTGCCTCATGTAGAACCTTCTAGATCAGCTGAGGCCAAGCTGAGGCAGGGGGCAGCTACCTTCCTAACTCCTCAAAGCAGCAAGGAACAGCATCCCGATTCCCAACAAAAGCCACACCCAGCCCCCGTGGCTAGCACAGTTGGTCCAGACATATCAGAGCAGCTTAATGAGTATCTAAATGAAGAGCAAACCCCTATGTAGACAGGATACATACCCAAGAGATGTACTGAAATGTTTTCCCTGCATTAACTTATGACGGATGCAGACTCTTTTCCCCAAAGCAGAGGGGCTCCACTGAAGGAAGCCTGCGCTCAGAGACATGGCCTCTATTCTTACTGCTTCCAGTAGGATCTGCTGAAGGTTGACCCAGGAAGGTAGGCTGTATAGTCTTTGGTGTCTGATTTGGCCAGGATCTACTGCAGTCTAAAGAGGTTGTATTAGTAAGCTGTCCATCACTGTAACAAAGGCCCTGAGGTACATGACTTCTGAATAAAAAAGATATGTTTTAGATCACAGTTTTGCAACTTGTAGTCTATAGTGAGCTGGGCTGGCCCAGTTGAAGCTGTGGCTAGAAGGAACATCATGGTAGGAAAACGTGGTAGGAGCAAAGCTGCTCACTTCATTGCCAGGACAGAAAAAGAAGGAAGAACCATAAACCCCTTTGAAGGCACGCCCCCTACAGCCTAAATATTTCCACCAGACTCTACTTCCCACAACCTGGAGACCAAACCTTTACCTTCTGGGTCTTTGGAGGACATTCATCATCCAAATGTAGCACAGGCCATGGTCTGCAAAGTTGTGGAATCAAGACTTAAGGGAGTCCTTTCTAGCCTGTGCACCCGCTTCCTGCATGGGCTCACTCCCTGCCTGGGGGATTGCAGCCAACCATGTCAGAAAAGAAGGGCTCTGCAGACAGAGGCCTGGACCCGCTTCTGTGCTGAGATCTGCCCACTTTTTCTTGAGGGCCAACTATAGTGTGCACTTCATACTGGGGGTGCACTAGCCCACTCGAAGAGGAGTCCGGCATCACAAGTGAAGACATCCTAAACCCATTACAGAGGGCAGGCAGCATGGCTGACGGATCGGTGTAGTCACAGCCTTGTCAGTTCAAGAGCTGGACATCACTGGGTTACTTTGGGAGACCTTTGCTTCCCTTTTGTTCCTTCTCTAGAAAATCAATGAAAATATCTTCTTCATAAACTACACTTCTATTTTGGCTTTTGATTGTAACTAGCCTGTCTTGCTTCTTTTTAAAAAATGGTTTTCTTGTTCCCTCTTGACTGTTTGTAGTGCATGGGGCAAAATAACTAGAAAGTGGCAGAGAAGGCAGGGACAGAAACAGGCCTTGGGATGACGGAGCCTGATCCAGACTGTGGCCAAGCCACATCCAATCCTGTCTGGTTCCCAGTTCTCCATTTATAGGAATTGGTTGACTCATCTCATCTGATTGCTGTGTGGTTTGAATGACAGAGGAAGAGATGAACACACAGTGGAGCCCAGGCTCTAGTAAACCCCTTAAATATTCTGTTAGTACCTGCATTAGAAAGTCAGAAGAAAAAAAAAAGTTATTCCCACTTGTATCATCCCCTTGTTGTACTTTACAGACCTGAGCAAGCCAGGTCATTTGTTTATGAGGCCTCTTATACCCATATTTTAATCCAAACAAGTGAGTGCCAGGCAAACTCCAGCTTCAATGTTTAAGGAAGATGGATTCCAAACACCAGCCAAGAACAACATGATCTTTAAAGCCTCATATGCTTTAGGTTTATAAGAGAAAAATCTCTTTTTTCCAGAAAGTGAATTTTAATAGGTTTAGTTTTTTACCCCGGGGAAACTGGACAGTTTTTTATGCTTTGACATTGACTGATCTGTTGTAGTAGAATTTAGGAATTGGGAGGTTTAAACTCTTATGAGTTAATCTGTGCTGCTGAAATAGCTCTTGCAGTTAAGAAAATAAAAGTCTCATATTCACTCCCATTCTGAAACGAAGCCTGACTTGCCTCACATCAGCAGGAGTCAAATTCACAAACTTCAACAGAACAGACTCCAAATCAAGCATCAGGAATAAAAGGCACTTGCTCTTTCTCTACCCTAATGTTTGATATGACGAGACCGACCCGGCTTGGATTTTTGGTTTCTCTTTTTTATTCTGAACATGAAGAACTCTGGAAGGACTATAAACTGCAGAATTTTGTTCCTTATGCTGTATTAATAAATCAAGTTGGGAAACTTCATGTTCAGAATTTCTGCTATGTTAAAGGGAAGAAAGGAATCTGTACCCAGGACCCCTGCCATTTCTGAGGTCAACCAGAGCCCAAAGAGCAGACCTGTTTCTTTTGCAAATACAGAAACCTTACATTTGTTTTTTTCACACAGTCCACTTAATTTGGTGGACAATGCATTTTATTTCAATCAGCTTTCTAGTTTTTCTTGTCCTATTCAGGTGATATTAAATTTTTACCACACTTGAGTTTTATTGGAAACCTTTTATTTTTAAATGTATTTTTAGTACAGGGTCTACAGGGTCTCACTACACATATCAGACTTGCAGTGATCCTTCCTGTTTTTCAGCCTCCCAAGTGCTGGGATTACAGGCACATGCCACCATGCCCAGTCTCAAACTCGAGATCTCAGTGCACCCTGGTGGCAGGGCCAGCCCGGCAGGCCAAGCTCCTAAGCAGGCACTTTTGAAGTCTTCTTTTGATGCAGCTTTCCACTTAAATACAAAAATAAACATTCAAAGAATACAAAAAACACATTGCTTTCCATATTTGCCTAATTATCTTTTCACACACATACACAAAATTACCTAATCATGCTCAGATTGCTTTGTATGGAGCTCATTTGCCACTGCTTAAGCTGCATCTCACTGGCTCCGAGGTCACTATCTGAGAGAGGCTTTCTGTACTGGAGTGGGCTCTGTTTGGACACAGTAGTGGAGTGTCAGTTCACAGAATCAGAACTGTTGCCTTGGTAATATAAACCTCCTACCCTCACCATAAATAGAAACCCAAGTAAAGGACAGGCCCCCAGATTCTTCTACTAAGATACCATTTGGATTTCATATTAAATAATTTGGCTTTTTTGTCTTTGTAATATCTTTTTTTCTAGTCTTTGGACTGAAAAACGCATTTCTTTTGCAACATGAAAACAGATACCAGCAGTGTATAGCAGCATTCTTATTACAAGCCCAGATGGAAGATACGAAGGTATGTATCTTAACTTTGTAGATCTTTGCTGCTTCAGAGTTTACTTATATGAGGAAAAATTCCATGCCTCTTACATGGTGTACGCATTGGGAGATCTTATGTCCTGACCCACATCGGGAAGGACAGCAGGCGGTAGGTAGTGAGGGTCCCCTAGTCTGTGTCCTACTCAGAAACTCCCATGTTGCTGGGGAGATGGCTCAGTGGAGTAAGTGCTTCCCTGGCAGGCACAAGGGCCTGAGTTCAATCCCTGGTTCCACCAAAAAAAAAAAAAAAAAAAAAAAGAAACTCCCATGTTGACAACCTCTTCACCTTTGCAGAAGTGACACACCCTGGCCCATGTTTTCCAGTTGCAGAAAATCAGGAGCTGCCTCTGAGTTCGGCAGTTTCTGCAGGAGAGGGGGAAAGAATTGCTTTGGGTTGCATGATTCACTTTTAAGATTATCTAGTCATTTTCCAGAGTGGAAATTACATGCCACCAGCATGAGAGATACCAGGCAGTGCCCATGTGAGACCACATCCACTCTTCGAGTTGGGAAACTATGCCACTGTTTGCCTGGCCCTGGGGTTGAAGGGGCGCTGACGGACTCTGCTTTCTCTCCTCAGAAGTTTCTATTTCTGTCTTTTCCCTGTGGTCCTCTCCCTCAGCAACAATATAGCCAGAGAATCAATGTACTATTCTGGTGTTCTTAAGAACTCAATTTCCTGGGCCATCTCCCTCCAAATCTGCATTTTAAATTATACCACTGGTTAAAAATTTCTGTTTCTTAATGGGAATTCAAGAAATTCAACTTTCATACTTCATGTCAGTACTCATTTTTCTAACTAGTCGCTCTTGACTACTAGGGTCCCTGATTAGCCAGGACTGTTGAGTCAACTTACATACGACTCATATATAATCCATTTATATTTTCCTGTCTGACTAGCGGTATTTATACTAGACACAGGAGAAAAGAGAAACACATGCAAATGTTTTGTTAATCTTGCATTTTAAAGAGCAAGCCAATAAATCTAATGGAAAGTATTAATTCAAATATGTGAGAAATTATCAGTTTAATACTTTATTTACATGTTTTTCTTTCTGGCAGAAAGCATGGATAGCACAAATAACAGCAGCAATCTCTTGTTTCACCAAGAATCAAGAAACCAAGAAAATACCTTTATTCACATTGCCTGCTGAGTCTTCTGAAATTTAGGGACTTGTAAAACAAGTGGCATATTTTTTTAAGAGGTCTGGGTTTAAAGTATTTCAATTTTTGTTTACACTTAGCTCGTGGTCTACTAAAAAGGAAATGTACTTTTTAAAGGCATTCAAGAATTTGAGAATTTGAGCTAGCAAAGTCCTTAGTACAAAGGAATAATGGTGGCAGCAAATCTGAACTCTGAGGATGCCTTTCCACATACACACTGATACTCAGACAGTCTTCTAATGCTTCAGTCAGACTTGTGTGAAACGCAGGCAGAGAAGGGTGCGATGGCTACTTGTGAGGGGCAAGTGGGCAAAAAGCGGAGCAGCAGACACAAGCCGTGCTTGTGTCCCATATGAATTCTAGCATTTTTATTCCATATCTATAAAATCATGAAACCAATTTTTCTACTCTGCTTGTCAAACAGTTTTATTGCATAATAGTCCTACCTCAAACACAGTAACTTTTGATATATAAAGTTTGTGGCTCTTTTAATACGCTAAGCAATTAATTAGTAAGGGTCACTTCAATACTGTTTTAGAATTTCTATGTTCAAGTTTATGTAATATATATATATATTATATATATATAATATATATATATATATAATTTGGAATATGAAAATTTAAAGACTAAATTCTAGTTTTTAAGAATTTTTTTCCAGATTTACCAGTTAACTGTTTTACATGGGAACTGCTCATAAGAATACTACCTTTCTCTTAAATTCAAATTTTGAAGAATGGTAATATTTGTCAAAAACATTTTCTGATCTGTGTGTGTATATGGGCACACACACAGTACAATAACCTCATTTTATCTGACAGAATTTTAAACTTCATTATATGCTATATTAAGATGAGCTACATAGGGCTGGCCAGATAGCTCAGCAGATTAAAGAGCCTGCTTAAGGCAGATACAGGGACGAGAGTTCAATCTCCATCCAGTGTGCTGGCCCCACCCCCAGGGCATGCTGAGACTGTAATTGAGACTGCTCGTGGTCGCTCGCGCCTATAATCCCAGTGCTTGGGAGGCTGAAAACAGGAGGATCACCGAGTCTTATCTGTAGTGAGACCCTATAGACCCTGTACTAAAAAAATACAAAAAATAAAAATATAAAAAAGATGAGTAACAGAACTTTTACTACTGCACTTATGGAACCAGCTCTTAAGATCAAAGTTTATTCAATGGGAGCCCACAAATGTCCACTTCAGTCATGGTGCTTTCTGTAATTTTTAAAGTGGAAGTAACAAATTTACCAAATTTGGCTGCAAGACAACTAAAACTTTAACTAGGTTCCTTCATTACAATTAAAGAACTGTGTAGAGAGGATGAAGTCTGGGGAAGTCAGATGTACAGTACATTTTTAAAACATTTCACCACATGAACAAGGGCTGTGGACAAGGGCAGCAGGAAGGAACAAGGGTCAAACACTGCTACAGTGGAGAGTCACAGCCTCCTGATACTGGTGTCAGACATTTATTAGGGGTAAAATAAAAGGTGAATCTGGAAAGCAGTAACCATTGTTCATAGCTAAGAGTACATGGGGGGGGCAAGCAGTTACATCAGGGAAAGGCACAGAGACATGCACGAGAGATTTATGAAGAAATTCTGGTTAAAATACAGATTGTCAGCAAAAAAGGTGTTAGCAATCATCTTGCAGGGCCTTTGACATACAAGTTACCCTGGGAGGAAGGCAGGGGAGGGACCAGCTCTAGGTGATTTCTCAAGAGTCCTCTGGCCCCAGGAGTCTGTAATCACAGACATATACATAAGGGACAGCATTTACTCTTAAATCTCATTAAGTAGACAAAAAGAATTAGCATATGGCTAGGGAGATAGCGCGGGACCTGCCTGGCAAGCACAAAGACCCAAGTTTGATCCCTGGTACCACAGGCTATGCCAGCCCTGTGCCATGCCAGCCACCAAAACAGGGCATGGTGGTGCACACCTGTAATCCCTGGACTGGGGAAGCTGAGACAGGAAGATCACTATGAGCAGTATTCCAAATAAGTAAATAAACAAAATGAATTTTAAAGAATTTGCATAAAGGATATATGTAAAACTGCTCAATATTTCATAAACTAGAATACTGTAAGACTCACAAAACAACATGTCTGATATGCAGTATGTTTAGATGCTGGTCCTTCCTCTGCCATTCTCCCAGGGTGACTTGTATCTCAAAGACCCTGAGGATATGCATATTCAACTTCTCAGTGGGAAGGACATTAGAAGGAAATAGGGAGGAAAATTCTGGAACTCTAGCGGATGGTGGGAGGAACAATGGTATACTGGGCTTTCAAAAATTATCAAGTGGACACATGGGAAATAAATTTACATACACAATGAAAAGAGGGACTAATTGTGTATTTTTATACTTTTTTTAACTTTAATAATTCTCCACAATACTGAGTACAGTGAAAAGAAAATGTCTCAAGCAAAATGGTAATACTAATTTCTCTTGAGATCATGAATAATATGTATCCTAAATTGAAGAAAACTAAAACATAATCATTGTCCACAACCAAGTGTAAAGTTCTAATATTAGTAAATTAACTCATGAAAAATGTTTAAGATTTTGTCCTTTCTTTTTCAAGCAGACAAAATAATTTAGTCACAGAACACATCTGCTAGAAAGAATTGTTTTAATATCATCTTTAACATATTAAAAAACAAAACAAACAATTCAATAAGGAGCCTTCCATTGTTCTTTATACAGATTTAAATGCTGTCAGGTAATTTATCAGTTATATTTATAATCAATAACCTTTCTAATCATTGAATTTAGAAATTACAGTATTTACTGGACTGAACTCTCACAAAATAAGGCACAACTACATGATCACAAATAGTAAACACAATACAAATAATGAACCCAAAAACTAAATGAAAAAAGATGCATGCAAAAGTATATACAGAAGCCATGGCCCCACGACGCAGCATGAGGAGGCACAGCGCCATCCGAACGACTGAGTCAGGTCACAGTGAGGGCAGTACTTCTACACAAGAAGAACTTGGCGAGCTCTGATTCCATTTTATACAATTTTACATAAATTTAGTAAGTATATGCACAGTATTCACATCAGCAACATAACAAATTGATCATGAAAATTCAGGCAAAGGGCAGTTAAGACATGGTCATGTGTGGCACATGATAATTAAAGAACATCATTCATTGAGCTCATGTCTAGGAAGAGTAAAGTAATGGCAAACTTAAATATCATGGATCAAATCATCCACAATTTTATAGCCAAAGTGCATTTAAAAAAACTGCTCTAGTCAAACATCATGAATATCAAAATATATGATCATAATTTGTTTTCCACTTAAAAGTTAAATACTTTTATGCAAGGATAAAAAAAAAAGTGACTTTGAAGATCTTAAAACTATATAAAATAATCATAAACACTTTTTAAAGAGATGGGAAAATAACAAATTTGGCAGTTACTATTTACCATTACTGTAAGGAAATAATTAAGGTAGCTAATTCCACTTCTAAGAGGTAGTTGAACAAAATGTTATTTGTACACTGCACTGAGGTTTTGTGTTTGTTTCCTTCTTTCCTTCTTCAAAAGAAACAAATCCTATACCAGCAGCATTGTCTTCCTTCTATTAAAAATACTTTATTGTACACTAACCAGCAAGATGAGTTTTAACTCACATTTCTATGCTGAGGTTTGCAATTTACTAAGATTTGATGCCAATGTTTTGCACCAGAACTAAGAGCTGCCAGCTCTGTCTCACTGACAAAATAATAGTACCAGCAAACACCTAAAATGTAGAGCCAATAGGAACTGAGAAGAGGGCTGTTTAATTACAGGGGAAAACAGCAGTAAGGTTTATTTTCAAAACACATTTACTTGGTAAACTACTGGCAACACTGTTCAGTTTCACTCATTTTGTCCATATCATAGCCAATGGTAGGTAAAGAACTGGGGATCCACGAAACGCAATTAGACAAAAATGAGGCAGACAGATGAATCTTGGTTTTACCTGGTGCCTTCGCAATGTTTCTGTAAAGTGTGCAGGGTGGGGGGAGGCATACTACGGTGCATCCCAGGAGGGGACAAAGCAGAGTGACACTCTCACCCACAATTCTCCTACAGTTGTAACTTAAACAAAAACCTGGGGTTGTTGTGACTGTGTTTTTCTAATAGTTTAGTAGGTTACTTGAATGTAAAAGTATAAATTTAATACTATTTAAAAGGACTTATGGATATAAAAATCCATGAATAGCTCAGTTTATATTATCCAAGTGTTATTTTAATGTCAACTGCATTTAATCATTACCTATGCTTGAGGATGCATGGATCCAGGGACTTAAGTCAATGTCCTTAACAGCTAACTGACAACAGGGTCTACTTTTAAAATAATTAAATGAGTATGTGGCAATCTTTTTGCTTACCTATGTTCTGGATACTATATAAGTGTGATAATTTCATTTCAGCATGGTATTTGAAAGCAAGTGTCTATTATAAACTATTGTAAATGAAATATTAACACATCTTTCTCTGCTACTGTTATTAAATGCCTGCACTGAATGAATGTATTACTTTAACATTTCTTCTCTAGAAAGATAATAAATTAAAATTAGTAAATTCTGCTTTCAGATGTTTTCCAGTTTTTCAAATTAATAAGACTATGAAATACTAAAATTCACTTTCATTGTTCAGCATACAAATAGGTTAACTATTAATTATCTTAAGGTGCTTGACAATTGTTTCAGTGTTTACTGTAACATCATGGTTACTAAATACATCTGTCTTAAGTGATAGTCTATTTTCTAGCTGTTATTTAAAGATGTCAAGCATGATTTTTGCAGATAACATTTCCAGTTAACATGGAACTCCAACCTAGAACCATTTGAAGAATAAGTCAATTTTAACAGTTTTCTAAAATTCTTTGCTATCAGGTAAAAAGAAAATATAAAGTACAATATTTCACCTTTTTTCTACCATTTTATATTTTGTTTTCATGGATAATACTATAGCAATATAAATTACTAACCTTCAGATGCAAATTTATAAAAACAACTATAATGAAGCTGAGCTCTGCTTGGGAAGGTTGAACCAAGTAAAAGAAAAGAGGCTGAACCTTTGAGAAGGCCAATTCAGATTCGTGGAGATGCTCAACAAAGACCGAGCATCGAGGCCAAAACGCAATGCTCACCTCAGAGACCTCCCATTACAAGGCCATCAGGTAAGGGCCGCTGTACGCGACCCAGTCTTCATCCTCCCACTGAGGTGGTGAGAGGTTATGGAGATTTTAGTGGACAATATGTGGAAGTGTAAAACTGACATAAAGAAGACACAAAGAAAAACCAACCCTAATCTCTGAAACATAACCCTGGGGCTACCACAAATTAAGCAAATTGATTTTATAGAGGATTTTTTTAAATGTACTCAAGAATTTAATCAATACTGTTAAAACAAAAGCCACCTTTGAGTTCACGATTAATATATATTTAAAAAGACTATAATTAGAATATTCAAATAGCAAATTTGTAACAAAACAACATAACTGAGCTACACACCTATACAGAAAAGAAAAACAAAGTTATAGTCCTGTGTGTGATTCCACAAAGAGGGTATTTCATATCATTAATGTTATTGTGCAACAAAAACAGGTGATAACATCCATGTTCATTTTTCTACATATAATTTGGAAGAAAGAAGCTATGGAATTATATTCATTATTTGTGAATAATGAAATTATATTTAAAAAAATACATTGCTATTTTCTGTCCAAAGTTTATTTACATTTCATTGACTAAGTCTAAAGTTGGCATGAAAGCTAACACAGGGGTTAAATGGAAAAAGCTAATGAAGATGACTCCAATCTCACAAAAATAGAAGACTTTTACTTGGTATTGACAACATCCCAAAATATATGAACTCTAATTTGGTCTAGAATTGCAGCCAGAGTCCAACCAAACTGTCCAAGACCTCTACCAAGCACAGGTATTAAAAGCCTAATGTAGTGTGACACTGCGCCCACCGCTATCCCTGCAAGTCATTGAAGCATGTGTTGCAGACGCGGACGGGCTTCTTGGAGGAAGGTGTTAAGGCATTCTTGGCTGAACACTCAGCACAGAAGATGTTCCCACACTGGCGGCAGTGATGCTGTACGGGACAAAATTCAAACAATTTCAACCTTAAAAACTGTACCAAAAGCATCACAAAACTATATGAGTATCACAAACTAGCATATATACCAGCAGTGTACAGGTACACTAAATTTCCAGTGGTTATCCTACTATTTTATTTGTTATGCATTCAGTACAGGGTCTAGTCTCACTACATATATTGCACTCCTAGCGATCCTCTTGTTTTCAGCCTCCCAAGTGCTAGGATTACAGGCCCACATCACCACACCTGCTCTCAGTTGCTGTCTCAGCGCACCCTGAGGGCGGGGCCAGCGCAGCACACCAGGGACTGAACTGGGATTGAACCCTGGCCACTGTGTTCTGCCTAAGCAGGTGTTTTAGTCGGCTGAGCTATCTGGCTGGCCTATTCTACCATTTAATAATATTATATTTCAAGAGATAAATTTAAGCCTGTGTTGTACTCAATTTGAATGCTCCCCACGCTGAACATTTTAAGGAGCTCTTACCATGAAATTCTCAAGAACACAAGAAAGCATTTCAAAGTGTTAAACCACCCCTAGCAAATGAGAAACTATTCTCACTTGCCAAAGGTCTCAGGGATGCATTCAACCATCATTTTCAAATCAAAGTATTATTTAAAATATGTTTCTTGAACACATTCTGCTTTTTCTTCCTTCCAAAGGCCCTAAAGTTGACTAAATAAAACATATGAGTTGAATATCTATGCACTGGTCTGGAAAACAAGTGGTCCAGAGTGGGAAAAATAGAGAAGAAATGAGTGAGCTTAAAACACATGCACTAGCCAGAAACTAGACTACATGAAGTTTACTTCTCACAGGTAGTTGAAAACTACAGTTCACCTATAAATAGAAAGTGTGTCAAGTGCAGAACTATTCTGCCAGTCATAGAATTGTGACTGAGAAACAAAGTCATGAGCACAGCATAGGAACAAACCATGTACCCGTCTCACTGTGACCGAAAAGCCCTTCCCACAGGCCATGCAGTTCTGCACCTCGTCGTCCTCCGCCCACTTCCTGTTCAGCGCTTGCGTGTGCTTCATCTGTTAAAAAGTTTCAACCAATTATACAACATTTTAAAGAATGATGATTACTTCAACTAAGGTGCCAGATATTTATAAATTTTCCTTATATGCACACTGAATAAAAATTCTGAAAATAAATACTGTATTTTGTTCAATTTCCATCTGTAAAAAATAGCATTTATAAATCTGAATGACAGAACTAAGTAATTCTCTATAGGCTTTTTAAAATTCTGGATATTTTATATAGACATAATCATACAATGTATGCTTTTTGGGTGTCTGACTTCTTTCACACTATACAACGTTTTCAGGGTTTATCTGTCTGGAAGTTTGTACCATCCTTTTTATGCCTAAATATTGCGACATTATAGGAATGTTCCTTGTTTTGTTTATACATGATTGACCTTCAGGCTGTTTATACTTTGTGGCTCTTGTAAATAGCATTTCAGTGCATATTTGTACATAGTGTAACTACATGCTTGAACAACTTTCAATTCTTTGTGATACATCTACCAATGGAATTACTGTGTTGTATACTGATTGTCGCTAACTTATTTAAGGTACTGCCAACTATTTTTCAGTATAGTGCTTGATTCTGTATTTCTATAAGCAGTGTGTAAGTGTTCAAGTTTCTCTATCTTCCTGCATTCTGGGAGCACACAAACTGCTTCTGTAACACACACTGACTTTTCCACCCCGAGGTATTCTTAAACTTGGTAATTCTTTCCCTGCACAGACAATTCATGAATCACAGGGCTCTCATACTAATCTCTGTGACTCTGAAACAACAAAGCTCCTTGGTTTTATTTTACTACTGTTTGTGTGTTGCAGTGCTGTACTGCAGGACCACACAGATGTCAGGCAGTGGCTCCTTAACTACACCACTATCCTGGAGGTTTTTCTTAAAAGGTGAAAATATACTTTACACTAAGAGGTCAATTTTATTTATTTATTTATTTATTTATTTATTTATTTATTTTTTGTCTTTTTGAGACAGGGTCTTGCTATGCAGCTCAGCTCACTTTGTAGCTCAGGCTGGTCTCAAACTCACAACAATCCTCTTGCCTCAGCCTCCCGAGTGCTGGGATTATAGTCATGCGCCACCACACCCGGCTTAAGAGGTCAATTTTAGACTAAGAAACCTCAAGTCACCAGGGTACTGACCTGTAGGGACTGGTTTTCTCTGCCTAGCTCCTGCACTGCTGCAGTTGTATTATCCAGCTTTCTTTGCAACTCTATTACTTTGGTCTGAAGCTTTTCTATTTCACCTTCTCCTTTCAGACATCTGGAATAAAGAACAAAGAAACATAATTTTTCAAACATTATAAAAACACTCTGGAAAATAGGTAATGGACTGTATTAGTAATCTTAAATATACATTAGTTTGTATGGGTTATTTTAAGGGTTAAATTTTAGATAGTTACTTAAATAAGTTCTGAAATGACAAATTTTTCTCTTTTCGAACTGTGGAGTGTGACCAAGTTTTATCCCTTACAATAGAATAAAATGACTTTGCTGGACACTTGTCACCTTTCCAGTAGTGCTCTCCTTTCATCTTGATTGTTCTGAACCGTAGCCTCTAAGACGGCAATTTCACCCCGTAAGTCATCTGTCTGCTTCTCAAGCTCGCTAACTCTCCGCTGACTAGACTGCCACTCCTTCTTTACAGTGCCTAAATTTTCGTTCAGTGCTGTAATCTGCATGGCAAACTTAGTCTCATTTTCTTCATGTTTCTTCATTCCTGCTTCCTTCTCTTTTATTTCAGAATGCTGAGAAAAGAAAATGAAAGAAAACCTGTTACAAAAGCAATGTGACATAAATTTTAATTACTGAATTTAAAATAATACCAAACTAGCTAATACTGCTTCTTTAGGAAAGGAAACATAGAGATGCATTCCATTATACTCTAATATAATGGTTTTCTGAGTGGGCACAAATGCCCTAACACTGAAGCCACGCTTAGCAAGTGTTTCTTAAGACCACACTTAAGTGACACAGGACAAGATTCTTTTTTCTACCAAAGCAGAGGAAGAAACACATGGTTAGGGACTGCAGGATGCCCTAGAGATAAAGCTGGCTTTTCCTTATGTCTTTCAATACATTCCTCAATTTCTCTATTTTCTTGTTAAAGAACAATACAAGGCTTTCAAACTGACTAAAATTGGAAGTTTTCAATTGAACCATTTAACCATCAAAATATCTGGGAATATTTGGAGTTAATTCAATAAAGGAAAGCTAGACGTTTTTCCCTTAGCATGCAAAACTTAGGGAAGGAAAAGCAGACATCTGTCACTGTAATTCCAAGCTGAAATTTCCCTTCCTTTCATTACTATTCACTCTAGCCAACAAATTAGTTTAACATGATTAGAGTTTACGCCATTTAACTCAGTCTATCTGGTCATGAGTTTATTTGGTTCCAATATTAAAAATGTGTTAAAAGTTATATTATGTAAATCAAAATATTGAATACAAAATATTTCTAATGACACAGCTACTTAGGCAAATCAGACTTTAAAATAAAATGTAAAGAAAGCATTTGAATTGTAACTTCTAGGTGGAAAAAGATTTCACTGGACTGGCTTAAATCTCTATTACAAACATCTTTCCATCATTAGCTCACTGACCAGCTTAGCTTCTTTCTCACTAAATTCTTTCTTTAGCTCCTCTTCTTCCTTTTTCAGCTGCTCCTTCAGCATCTGCTGGTTTCTCATCTCCTGCTCCACATCAGCCTTCAGGGAATCTACTTTTCCTTGAAGTTCTAACTTCTGTTGAATCAAAAGCTGTTTGGAATCCTTGAGATTTGTTATCTCCTGTTGAGAAGGCCAAGATATAAATCATCCTTAACAGAAAACACTTCAAAAGGTAGCTGAAGTTTATGCAATTTATTCAGCAATGAGTTTAACCCTTGTGAGATTCTTCAAATTCAGTAAACAAGTGGTTTAAAAGGCACAAGATTACTTCCTGCTTGGTTATCATTTAATCAGTGATATGTGGGACACACATGCTCTCATTCTACCACCGGTATGTGAAAAACAATCTCTGATTCCTACTTTCCCCTTTTCCTTCAGCAAGTGTCTGTTGGCCATCATTTTGACATTGCACGCTGTGTTATGTTCTGAGGACACAGGGAATTACATATATTCCTTGCTCTTGGGAAGTTACACTGTAGAAGAACAAATGAACAGGAGGTAGGAAATTATGATGCAAAATGTCAGCTACGATGACAAATGTAAAAGGAAAGCTCTCAAGAGTGAATCTAGGGGATAGGGAGAAGGCTCAATGGAATAAGCACTCCCCTGGCAAGCACAAGGCTCTGAGTTCAATCTCCAGTTCTGCAAAAAAAATCAAGAATGAATCTAGCTTTTGTTCAAGAAAATGAGTAGCATTTTATAAAGCAAGTGAAAATAGTCTTCAAGTGATTTCCTAAAGAATTTTAGGAAATACTGAAAAGAAAAGAATTAATTAAAACCTTATATTTTTACATAACTACAAGCATTTTGTTCATTTTACATAACGAACAAAAAATGTTCATCTTTTTTACCATTTCAGTGAAATCTAAACTCTTACTTTGCTTCAGTGTTCTGAAAACATAAGCAGCATTGCTGTAGTGCAAGAATATCTGTTAAAAACAACTGGTCTAGCATAGAGCAGATTCTCAGTCTCTTCAAAAGATATGTTTAAAGGACAACAGTACAAATAAAAGAGAGGAAAATGATTTAGTGTAACATACCTTCATACTTTCTTGCTTGTGAGACTTCAGTTCTTCAGTTAATTTATTGATTTGTTTTTCTTGTCTACACTTAATTTCCTCTATTTCTGCCAGTTTAGATTTTTCATCAAGTAGTTCTTTTTCTTTCATTGACTGCAGAAAAATAATTACTCATTAAACAATAATTTTAAGCTGCTAAAAATAAAAATGATGTATGTACTAGCTAAGAGCTCTGACCTGAGAACCGCTGGTACTCTAAAACTCAGAATTTAAATTAAAAAAAAAAAAAAAATACCTTTTCTTTTTGCACATCTTGTAGTGTTTTACTCTGTTCCTTCAACTGTTGCTCTTTCTTTGACAAATCCTTCTCCAACGTAGCCTTGGCTGTCTTTAGTTCTTGAATCAATTTATTTTGGTTTCCAATTTGATTTCTGTTTGAAATCAAGTCCTCCTGTGCTAGAGAAAGCTTCTCTTCTACAGACTTATAAAAAAAAGTTTCTAAATTATTATATGTCATTTTAAGCAAATTTCAACCAAAAAACCCCAGCTAATATAAATATTGTAGAAAGACATAGTAACGTATCACAAGAAGTGTTGGGCATCCCTGCTTGCTGCTTTTGGCATATGAACAACACAAAATGAACTCACCCAAGCCTCCACAGCCCAACCTGATCCACAGCTGCTACAAACCTGGCCACATGTTACTATAATGAATAGCACGGGGAGCTGTAAGACAATGATGCATACTTGTGTCCAACATACCCAAACGTAAGGATGGTTCAGGAAAGATTTAGGCAATAGGAAATGCTCACTGCTGTAATAATCTTTGGGACCACTATTGTCTATGCAGTCTGTCATCAACTGAAACATCACTGGGAGGCAAATAATTGTATTATATAAAGATAGTATGTTACACCTTTCAGGAAGCTCATACAGAAAAGTCCTAGAATATTAACATCCACACCTATGAAAAATACTAATGATATAAAATATTTCACAATATTAAAATAATTCTGAAGCTTCTAGAGAAAATCCAAAACTATTTACTGAATGTTCATCATACCTCCAGCACTAGCTAGGTATTATGAGAAATATCATGCATCAATTGAAACCATATAGAATACACTCAGAAAACATAGGTATGATTGGGGAAAAGACAGCAGGAGATATAAAACAAAACAATTCTAAAAGATATAGTATGCATGTGTGTGTGTGTGTGTGTGTGTGTACAGGTATAGTAAGCTCTATGATATGGCTTATCATGCTGAAAACTTTAATGGAAGTTTATTCTTTACCAATTTAATTTAGAATTACTTCTGATATAAATTAAAAATTTTAATGGCTATCAGTGGAACAGTAAACCCCTTAGGCTTTTTTTTTTTTTTTTTTCAGGTAAGACCTAAAGTCATCTAGTTCTTTATTAACCAGATAGCTACCTGCTTACTGTGTATACTGTTAAGGCATAACCTGGGAGTATAAGATGATCCTTAACTCACAGGACAAGCTCAGCAGCCTGAAAAGCAGAACAATCACATAACAGAAAGTGTGCAGGGTGATAAAGCACCCATGAGCCACATGCACAGAAAACAATGAGTGCTATACCCTCCAGGGAGAGTGGTGTGCAGAAGGCTCCAGAACGCATGTGGGAAGTGACCTGTGCATCACAAAGGGTGAGAGCAATTTAACAAGAACAGAGTGAAACTTGCACAGCCCAGATGCTACAGTCTCAACACGAAGGTCCTTGCAAGGACATGCACTGAAGGCCTATTGCCAGCTGAAGGCTCTTAAAAACTGACTGCACCACGAGAACTCCAGCCACTGATAGATCTGTGATGCACCAGCATCTCCAGGAGTCATCCAGAGCAGATAGGACCTGCTTGCAGGGAGTAAGTCCCAGGATGTGACTCTGGGGCCTGTATCATGTTCCCAGTGCCTTCCTCTAGGTTTGTCCCCACTGTCTCTGCTGACTGGCTACCCTTAAATGAAAAGCGTTCCTCTACCAAGTCCTTCCACCATGACACTTCTGTTTTGCCATACGCCTAAAAGCAACAAAGTCAGCTGACACCACATTGGACCTCTCAAACTTGAACCAAACTGAACCTTTCCTCCTCTAAGTTGTTACCTCAGGAGTTTTGTCCCAGCAATGAAATCACACACTAGCCCACCAATCTATGGCAACCACGTTTTAGCTATTCAGCAAGTTTTCTCATTCTTCTTTCAAAATAAAGCCTTTACAATTTTAGTTATTACTTTTTCTCAATGTTTGGTAAGAAGATATAAGATGTAATATTAGTCTATAAGGATTTATATTTAGTTCCAACCTATTACCCTAGAATTTTCACTTCACTCAGCATGTAAAATCCTACTTGTCCCTTCTCTTAACAAGAAAGACTAGCACAGAGCACAGCAAATGTGCAATATCCAGCCAATAAAGGATTTCCCAAGTGCTCCAGCAGATGGGGCTGCCAGCATGGATCAGGACGCTGCCTTCTATCCAGCTGCCATCCAAGCGCAGCACAAAACTGCCCAGAGCAGGCAGTGTGACCTGAGTAGGTGTCAGGACAGAGAAGATTCTGAATCTCTGCCTCTCTTTTATAAGCAACATATAAAATCCCAGCATCTAAAGAAAAGTAATGGTTGATGACTATCTCTTAGTTTGGTCTATATATGTCATGTAAACGTTCCTTAAACATTTTTAAAAACTTAGATTTGTAAATAGTGCATAGAATTCTCATTTTGGAAGCATTAACAAAAAATTCATAAAAAGTTGATTTTGTCGCTAGAGAGATAGCAGAGTGGCATAAGCACATGCCTGGCAAGTGCAAGGTCCTGAGTTTTATCCCCAGTACCAACAAAACAAGTTTATTTTGTCAAAAATCAAAGTCTAGTGAGGTGGTGGCTAATGAACAGACAGGCAGCTTCGAACCAGAACTAAGACCTAACCACAGTTCTGCTACTGCAAGGCACAGGGCCTTCCCTCCCCTGAGAGAGACAGCTCTCAAAAGCAGCCTATCCAAGCCCTCGTGGTTATAAAATGCTCACCAACCTGCCCCTCTACTTTTTCTTTTTGATCATGCTTACATCTGAATTATTCTTTCAGATATGAAATTATTACCATACAATATGGCAAATTCTTGTTGACTTAGTGAAAGTTCACTTAAGAACTTAAGTCCTGTTACTAGATTACACTCTGGATAAGTAATGTATCAGTGAGGTGACTTCTAGAGGAATTTTTACCCTCAACCTTAAGTTACATCTCCTCCATCCTGCAAATATCCTTCAAGTTCCCCTGCTTTTTGCCACTTACACCTTCCTGTTATTACCAGCCTAAACCATCACCCTGCAGTTGCACTACACCAAGGATCCTCTGCCTCCTGCCCTGCTCCCCCAACCCCACTCCTCACTCTCCAGCCAGCCATCTGCTTGAGACGCAAATCTATGGGGCTCCTGTCCAAGTTCCTCATTGCCTTTAGGTTAAGAGTGCATCCCTCCCCTACACACCTTCCCTGTCTTACAAGAGTTGTGAAAAAAATAATAACAATTTAACACCATCTAAATGTCAAGTGCTGTTTTTTATTTCTCCTAAATACAGGCCCCACTTCTTGCTAGTTTTGATCTTGCTGATCTCTCTGTGTACAATGTATTTAGTGTCCACTGATGACACTAGGAGACTGCTTCACCCAATCTCATACCCCTTTTTCAAATCATTATCACTGACTTGCTTGGTTTTCTAACCAAACATATTAGATTCTGATTGTTCAAATTCATGAAGAGACTATGGCTTATTCTTCCCTTCTAGTCAACCCAGGCTTCTTTAAACTACTCCAGGTTAAGTAAAAATTTTCTTCCTTTTATCTTCCCGCCTAGACTCTTCCACTTTCTCCTCAACTATAAAATTTAGCTGCCTTTGCCGAGAAACTGAGGTATTTGAGAATTTAACTGTAACCTTTTAGCTTACTGCCAAAGCACTCTGTCAAGGCATCATTAACTCACCCTCCTCTGCCCTCTCCCATGGAGGCAACTTTCCTCGTCGCATCCCAGAGTGACCTGCTCTTTTTTGGTTCTCTGCACACAAACTATGACCATGCTCAGGACCTTGGCAAGTACCACCTCTGCTATAAAACCTTCCTATATGAGCTGTGAATATACACATGCAGTGTGTTTATAAAACGTTCTGTGATTCTCAGAATTTTTCAAAAATGTGCCTTAAAGTAAATACAAATCCCAAACACAGGAAAGAAACTGAAAGCATATTTCACCTCCCCAAGATAGGGAGGGTGGGGGCAAGGTTGGCTGGATCTTTTGTGAGAAAACACCATTTCTTTAAATAATTGATACCTTAATGTTACATAAAAAGTTTACCACTTTTTCATACCTGTCATCTAAGCGATGCTTTATCTAATAAACAATATTACCCATGGCAAGATTTCTATACATTGTTAGATAATTAAAGTTAATGGAAGTTGAGCTCTAATCTCCTAATTTTAATCATTAGGCACTGGGAATCTTATGAAGTTGACACATTTAGAAAACTAAGTCAGTACTGTCTGATGAGCAATAACAAAATTGTTCACATTTTTCACAAGTGGTTTCCACTTAAAACTTCTTAGTTCTCACAGTAGCCCACTTTTGAGTCTATTTGCAGATAAACACACCAAACTCCTTGGATAAGTTAATGGTATACCAATTAACATGCACCAAATTATAAAGATAACACTGTAAAATGCCCACATTTATGTGCATTAGTATTTCCTTACAATAAAAAACCTTTTTTTTAAAAAAAGTAAAAATTTAGTACTAAAAAAGTATATTTCACAAAAGTTACATTCTTGCCCAGAAGGCACAAGAAACCACTCAAGGATGGTCTACAGACAACTTGCTGAGCTCATATGCTATACAGTGGGCTACTTTACCTTCAGATCTTGCCTCGTGGCTAGAAGTTCAGACTCCTTTCCATAGAAGTCAGACTGAAGCTGTTTCAGATTCTCCTGGCATTTTTCATAGGAATCCTGTAACCCGGACACCTTCTCTTTCTCTGCTGCAAGCTCCTGGGCTGCCTGTGCTGACTGTTGCTGTAGTTTACTCTCAAGCTCTGCCTGAAACATACAGCAGATATACATAGAAACCCAGTTACCAATACAAAAGCATATTCACACCACTAAGAAGATCCTGAAACAAGCTGAGGTACATTTATGCCCTAAAATTCCACTTTGATATTTTCTTGTTTTATAAAGTGAAAGAACTACGAAATTCCACACATTCTTTTAAAACTATAAAATGCAAAAGCAAATGAGAAAAATAGCTCTTTGGGAAGTCTTAAGTATGAGGTTTCAGGAGACAGGCGATAGCCACATTCTGATGGAAGATGCAGTACTAGGTGCCTCAGAAGACATAGTTTAAGATTGAGGCGAGAAAAACTTCAGGAAAGAAATTAAGACCTACTATTGTGTTGTGCTGATATACAGTTTGTACTCTTGGAAATTTAAGAATACTTTAGAAAATTTCCACAGGTCATCTTTATTAATAACAAGGTAAGGAAAAAAAGTCTTACAAAAGTCCAGACTTTTCTAAAACTAAATTCATTTTCAAAATTTGGAAGATACACAGACATTATTAAAATATATGCATAGTGTGAAAGACAAGCAGGCACTGTGTTAACATACACCTATAATACCAGCACTTGGGAGGCTGAAACAGGATTGCCATGAGTTCAAGGCCAATCTGGACTACACAGTGAGTTCATGTATTGAAACAAACTAAAATAATAATAGTAATAAAAATTTTTTTAAAAACCCTTACATGGCCTTTAAAATAAAGATACTATCAGTCACAGAAGTGAAGAGTAAAATAACAGCCAGTAGAACTAGAATGACAGGGATATAAGGGATTAGCACAATTGGATAAGAGGAAGCAAAACACAATGAGTCAGGTGGCATAAATGTCCAGTGCTCCATAATGCCAACAAAGGAATTTGACAATGAGTTTTGTTTTCTTTTTCTTTTTCTTTTTTGTACCAGGGATGGAATTCAGGACCTTACACTTGCCAGGCAGGTACTTAAGCCACTGAGCTATCTCCCTGGCCCTGTAACAAGTTATTATACATTTTACTTATTTATTTATTTTGGGACTGGGAATCAAACTCACAACCACATGCTTGCCAAGCAGGTACTATGCCACTGAGCTATATCTCCTGCCCTTATATTTTATAAAGAACTAGAACAGTCTGAAATTTCCCAACACAAAGACATAATAAATGCTTCAGCAGACAGAAATGCTGCTTGCATTGATCATCACACACTGCATACATATGCAGAATTACTGCACTAGACTCCCATAAACTGTATTACAACTGCTATGTCAATTAAAACTTTTTAAAATGAAACAAACATACTAACTCAGTGAAACTGCTGCTAAGTTTCAAGTCTGTTATTGTACATATACTCTCTCCTTCAAAGACCTCAACTACGGCAATGGCTTTAAATGTTTCTTTCTTACAAGTAACTCCAGTTTCTCTCTAACTGAATAATAAACAGCGACCTATTTCAAGCAGACGACTTAATTTCTGACAATGCTATACATAAAAAAGCTGTGACTTTTGCCAATAAATGACATCACCAGCTACCCACATGGACAAACTCTCACCCACAGCTATCCTTAACTCCTCTTCCCATAGCCTGAGAAAGTCTCAGTGACTCAGCTTCCAAACCACATGCCTCAAGTTATTCACACCAGCACCGTGTACTATCTAGTTTATTCCAATAGTTTTCAAATGCCTTCCCTGTTTGCTCCTTTATCTCCCATAAGTCAAATTACAACTACCTGTTTAAACTCTCCATTCAAACTCTTTATCCTTAAAATGAAATACTCCAGCCGGGTGCTCTTAAGGCGCACAGGTGGAAGAGTCCTTGGTGGGCGCTCCACCCACTCCCTCCAGCACACTCAGCCCGTGCTTTTCTGTTGCTGCTTACTCGCAGACTTTGTCCCTTCTCTGAAGCTCCTGGTTCCTTCTCCCAGCTTGCTCAGCCCCACTGTGATTCTAGGTGGGTTTTGTTTTTGTTTTTTGCGGAACAGGGGATTGAACTCAGGCCCTTGGGCTTGCCAGGCAATTGTACATTCTACTGAGATATCTCCCCAGTAGCTCCCAGGAAACAGGAAGCCTATCTAGTTACAAAGGCTGCTCCATCCCCCACCCTGGTCTGCTGCTACAAAGTAAGCAGGGCTGACTAGGAGTGCCTGGCTGAGCTCATCCCCAGCCTCCCTCTCCAAAAGTTTCTAGCATAGCACAGGTAGCTAGGCCTCAGAGCCTGTACTGGGCTCTGCCCTCCTGACTCAGGATTCTGTTGCTATTGCCATCACAGATCCTGGGTTGTGTTCAGGCAGGGAGATCATGGATCCACCAGGGTTGGGAACAATGGCTCAAGAGTAAGTACCTGCTGCAGTCACTCCCCTCACTCCTTTCTCTGACTGTTCTGTGCTTTGCATACGGTGGCAACATCTCCAGGAGCTAGGCTGGGATCCTCACCAGTGATCAACAGAATGTCTGCTAATTCTGTCACTGATCCCGGTCCTGAGTCCAGGGGCAGGCTCTGTCACTCTAGTCTTCCTGAATCCTGCCCACCCTTCCGAGTCTGCCCTGGAAGTGAATACCTCCATCACCTCCATCGAGAGCACTCCAGCTGACCTCAGTGAGGGCCACAGGGCTCTCTAAGAAGCTGTGCCTTCACATCTCCCACAGTCATTCTCTTTACATAATTGTTTCCTGGTTAAAATATAAGGTACTTGAATTCAGAAAGCCATATCCTACAGTGGAGCACACCCGCAATCCCAGAAAACATCGGTGATGGACTCAATACTCCCACTGTCCTTCACAACGTCAAGAAGTGTGTTCCTGATTTGGTGCCCATGTTTTCATGTAAAAATGAACTATCAATAAGAACACTGTCTCTAAATCTCAGTTCTCTGTGCATCATCTAATAAACTTGAGTGAAATACCTAATTTTAATGACCAAGGAAAAGAGCAGGAGTTGTATTTTTTTTAAGTTATGATACTATAAAAATGAAATTCTAGCTCAGCTCACAGTAGTCACCTACTTCCCACAATTCTTGGTCATTCCTGCTCAAGTCATTCCTCCACTGAATAAAACCCAGGTGCCACCCTGGGTCAATCTCTTTGTTCCAGAAAGCCATCTTCATGGCTGGACTTACAGCCCCTTGGCTCCCCAATAATTATTTAAAAAGAAAAAAAAAAAAAGAATTTCTTGGGGTTATTTATATGTGAATATATCCTGATTTCTCATTATATATAACACATAGGAGAAATTAGTCAACTCTTGCTTATGTTACTAGGAAACTACTCCTTTGTAATATAAAATAATAGTCATAAACCACTGTTCAACATACAATGTATACTGTTGGTTATCTAATTTGGATTCCTTTTACTTTAGTAGCATAACAACCATCTCTGAATGGCATGACATGACATGGTGGATACATTCTACAACTAAAGGTTCTACTTTTCTCCACAGACAAATAATATGCCCATGCCGACAGTGGGGAAATACGTCATATTGAATATTTTACATTAAGTACAATCAATTTTTACCAACTGCTGTTCTATTCAAATATTAAAATATATTTAGGAATGAGTAACTGCTGCTTCATAATAAATCATTCTGATGCAGCAAAAAATATCAGATATAAGAAATCTGACACTACTAGCAGGCTATGGTGATGCCTGCCTAAAATCCAGCATTAGGATATGTAGCAGGAGGACTGCTACAGCTCTGAGGGCAGCCTGGGTTATACAATGAGTTCAAGGCCTAAATTACTAGAAGACTCCATTTAAAAACAAAAAAAGAAATATGACACAATTGATTTTTTAAACATATCCTACTTTGCGATGTTTGTTCTTGATTATTTTTTCCCGTAATAAGAATCATTTCTTTTGAATTACTTTAAAATGTTTCTAGTACACTACAAACACTGCTTAAATAACTGCTTTAACTTGAAGCGTTAGTTATATAATATTTTACAAAAATGTACTTTTATATTTATTAGACAAACTATTAGTACTAGAAATTTAAGAATTCCGACAACATAGTTACCGTGAATAGAATTCAGGCCTGGATATTTAATCACATGATCAAATATGAGTTAGAAAATTTTTGAGCACATATAAACATTCTTGACACAACTCATCTGTTTCAATCATATTACTTTAATTGCCAACATTTTCTCCCTATATTTCTTATCAATACCTTCCATGAAAGAGCAGTTTCAACTTCTCCTTGTAGTGCTTCTATTTGCTTTTTCTTCTGTTCAGTCAATTGCTTTAGCTCTTTTATGTTGCCTTGAAGTTGTTTCTGTTCTTTCTCCTTTTGTTTTAAAGTATTCTGGGCCTGTATACCTTGTTCCTTAATTGAACTGAGTTCCAAAGTCAACTTATGAGAAGCCTAAGAGAAAAAAATATGTTTGGCATTTGTTTATTCATTCCAAACACATTTATTGGAGCTCAGGAGATAACTCAGGGGCACAAGTGTCTGCCTGGCAAGCACAATGTCCTAAGTTCGGTCCCCGGTACCAAAAACAAACAACAAGAAAGCACATTTACTGAGTACCTAGTACACATGCCAGCCACTGCTCACAGTAATAACTACTGGGCCTGTTGGTCACAGATGATCGGTATAAAAGAGAAATACATCAGCCTTCACACTGCTTTCAGAGCTGGCACCATTTACTATTACATGACACACAAATTAGTTTTGTATTATTTCTTTAATCCTGCCTTCCTCTTCAACTTAGAATTATACACTCAGAGAGAGTGGTAAATGAACTGAATCAGTATGCCCTGCTATTGCACAGAACAGGGATGTCAGCATGAAAGTTCACATTGCTGGACTATCCCTGCACTTTCTAGAATAGTCTCAAATGTTGCTGAGACTGCTGGCCATAAGTAATCAGAAGGGTTAGCTTTATTATAAGTATCATAGAAATTAAATTTCTTATAGCAAACATTTCAGTGTAAATCTATATATTAAATTACACTGCATAACACTTAATCTCACCAAGATCCACTTTGTTTTCGCACTCAGTATGAGAATATGCTTCCATTCACACAGAAGTCTCACAGGTTCTTCAGTGGCCAAGGCCAACTGCCATTTTCTGCCTTTCTAATCAAAGTCATATATTCATGATTTATGTATATTTTATGAAAACTCTAGAATTACATTTGAGCATTTGACCACACTAGATTACTTTTCAAAACCTTTTTGGAGCTATATACAGATGCCTCAGCTTATCTCAACACACAGTCAAATGTTTTTGTGCAAAACAGAAATAAGCATAGTAATAAGTAGGATCATGTTATAACCAATGAGAAAATAATCTCTAACATATGGGCTCTTATTTTGCTATGGGCAGCATTCTGAGCATTTTACATTAATGCATTCATTTCTCACAATAACTTTACAATGATTCTACTATTAGCTCCACTTAATTTTTGAGGAAAATGAACACCAAGCTGCGCATGGTGATGTACACCTGTAATCCCAGCACTCCAGACTGAAGCATAGGGCTGTTGTGAGTATAACACCAGCATGGGATACAAAGTAAGCTCAAGGAGCTTCCAGGCCCATCACACGACAGGGACCTTTCCCAGCGTTCTCTGGTCCTGCCCCACCACTCCGGACCCAGCACAGTCCACCCTGTGAGTGAGAACTTCCAGGCCTGCCTTGAGAGAAGACCTTTCCCAGCGTTCTCCAGTCCTGTTGCTCCTCTCCAGACCCAACAGAGCCTGCCCCATGAGTAAAACATCCACCACCCTTTTGGGAGCCCTGCAGACCCACCAAAGCCCAGCCCTGGCGAGTGTGTGGGGTAGCTTCTGTGCTCCCCTGCCCCCTCCATACCCCTCCAGACCCAGGCCTAGAATACAGGCCTAGCATACAGACCTGGGGTGAAACTCTGCAGCTGAAGTCCCTGCAATGAGACTAGGGTCAAAACCACACAGCTTATCCAGAAGAGCATCTTGCCAAAGGGGCACAACAGGTTTACTTCCAAGGACAGCAACAAGAAGGAGCTGAGCACAACAGCCAGAACCAAGCCAGGCACAACTATACGAACTAGATCTTGGTATATCGGTACCTGAATTTCATTAGGTGCAAAGGTTATAATTGCATCAAAGCTCTACACTAAAGATGAGAGGTCAGAGCTATATGAAATGATAAAAACAAAGAGCAGAATGCAATCTTAGGCCTTGAGCCTACTAAGAACAAGTACAGTTGCTCAGCTGAAATGTATGAATTAATAGCACCAGAAGTAAAGAAACAACAGCAGAAGGATGGGGCTCAGAGCAGAATTTATTTCTGAAATAAAAAGAGACATCTCTGAATTCATAGCATTGTAAGTAAAGAATCAAATACAGAAACATGGAGGAAACTGAATACTTACCCAGGACAAGTGCAGAAGACAATAGCTCAGCTGAAATGTAATTAATAGTATCAGAAGTAAAAAAGCAACAGCAGAAAGGTATAGAGGAACTCAGAATAGAATGTATTTATGAAATAAAAAAAGAAATCTCTGAATTCATAGCATCCAAAGTAAAGAAACAAATGCAGAAACATATGGAGGAAATCCAATCTGAAAAAAATTCTGCATTAAAAGAACTAATAACTGCTTCTAAAGAAGACACTGACAAAAAATAGAGGATATTAGAAAACTGCTTTCTAAGAGCAATACAGGAAAGAAATAGATCATTGGAAGCAGAGTCAAAGAGATACAGAGGAACTTAAAACCTCAAACACAAGTCTGTAAAATCATTTGAATGAAAATGAAGACAGAGTTTCAGATCTTGAAGACGCTGGTGCAGCTAGTAAAAAGGTAAGAAAAGGTCTCTTAGAAACAAGTAGGATGCAGGAAAAAATAATTCATATGCAAGATGACGCAAAGATGAACAATGTGAGACTAATAGGCATCAATGAGAAAGACCATACAAATGATATAAAAAGAATACAGACAAAAGTAATAGCAGAAAACTTCCCAAATATGAGAAAACAAACCAACATTCAGGTAACCGAAGCATACAGAACACCAAATAACTTCAACCCAAGTAAAAACACACCGACATATAATAGTTAAGATCCCAGAAATCCAGCACAAAAACAATATACTAAAAGCTGCTAGAGAAAAGAAGCAAATCACACTCAAAGTAAAACCCATCAGAATTATGGCCAACTTCTCTGCACAAACCATGTACGTAAGAAGAGCTTGCAGAGTACTTCAGGTCCTCTATGAAAACAAAGTCCAACCCAGACTACTATAACCTGCAAAACTCTCTTTCAAGTTTGATGGAGAAGTGAAATACTTCCATGACAAAGAACAATTAAAGAATTTCATGATGACAAAGCCATCCCTACACAGGCTACTGAAAGATGTGCTAGAGAGGGACCAAAATGATCAGAACTCAACCAACAAGAACAGAAGGAACCTGCACAACAGAGCAAACAAACACAGGAGAAAAAAGGAGTAAAAAACAGCAGGTAAATAACATGTCAATCGTAAGTCAACACATCTCAATGATAACCATCAATGTAAATGGACTCAATTCACCAAATAAGAGAACTAGACTGGCACAGTGGATTACAAAACAAAATCCAACAATATGCTGTATAAAACACACTTACCTCATAAAGAAATTCATAGAAAGTCAAAGGACAGAAAACAATACTTCATGGCCCAGCAACTCAGAAAAAAGCAGGAGTAGCAATTCTGTTCTCAGACAGTCTCAACTTCAAACCAAGAAGGATCAAATGAAATAAAGACAGCCACTATATACTGGTTACTGGAAAAATTCAACAGGAAGAGGTAACACTCACAAATATGTATGCACCAAACACAGGAGCACCAAGTACGTAAAACAAACCTTAATGGACATGAAAAATCTAATCTCCAATACCACAACTTAATAGGACACCTAAACACACCGTTATCCCAAAAAGATAAATCAACCAGACAAAAAATTAGCAAAGTAACAGAACTGAACCAAAGCCTGGAACAAATGGACTTGGTGGACATATGCAGAGTGTTCCACCCAACTACAGCTGAATACACATTTTTTTCAGCTGCACATGGGTCATTTTCTAAAATAGACAACATGCTAGTCCTTAGGTCACACTTAAGAATATGAAAGAAAACAGAAATTATCCATTGCATATTATCTGACCACATTGCAATGAAACTGGAAAAAACAACAAAAGAAACCAGAAAAACCCCCTAAATACATGAAAATTAATGAACACCCTAATCAGCAATCAATGGGTTACAGATGAAATTAAACAAGAAATTCAACAATATCTACAATTCAATGAAAATTCAACCACAACTTATCAGAATTTATGGGATTGTGATGAAAGCAGTTCTTTGAGGGAAATTCATAGCTATGAACTCAAACATTAGGAAAACAGAACAGGAACAAATAAACACCCTAGTGCTGCACCTCCAACATCTAGAAAAGAGTAAACCAAACCCAGAACCCAAAGACAGGAAGAAATCAGACAGATTAGAGCAGAAATTATTTCAATTGAGATGAAGAAAATAGCTCAAAGAATTAACAAATCAAAAGCTGGTTCTTTGAAAGACTAAATAAAATTGATAAGCCACTAGCTAACCTCATCAAAGAGAGGAAAAAAAATTCAAATACAAGCAATAAGGAATCAAAAGGGTGTAATCAGCATAGAGCCAATGGAAATTCAGAAGATCAATAGCTACTTTGAGAATCTATACACTAGCAGAATAGAAGACAGATAAAATGCACAGATTCCTAAAAAGGTACAAATTACCAAAACTGAATCAAGAAGACATAACAATTTTCAGTAACCTAATAACAGCCAATGAAATACAAAATGTAATAAGACACCTACCAACAACAGTCCAGGTCCTGATGGATTCACAGCTGAATTCTACAAGAAATTTACAGAAGATATAATCCCTACACTCCACAAATTCTTCAATGAAATCCAAAAGGAAACAGTTCTCCCAAAATCATTCCTGGAAGCAAGTATTATTCTGATACCAAAACCAGGGAAAGACTAAAAAAGAGAACGACAGGCCAATCTCCCTCATGAACATATATGCAAAAATCCTCAATAAAATCCTAGCAAATAGAATACAGAAAATCATCAAGAAGATCATACACCATGACCAGGTAGGATTCATCCTAAGGATGCAAGGATGGTTCAATATTCAAAAATCTACAAATGTAATACACTATTATCAATAGAGCAAAAACTAAAAACTTCACGATCATCTCAGTTGATGCAGAAGAGGCTTTTGACAAAGTCCAACACTCATTCATGTTCAACGTCATAGAGAAAACTGCAATAGAAAGCCTCTACTTCAATCTGATAAAAGCCATCTATGACAACCCAGTGGCTAATATAATTCTAAGTGGGGAAAACCTGAAATCTTTTACTCTTAGATCTGCTATGAGACAAAGATGTTCTCTATTACCTGTCCTATTCAATATAATTCTGGAATCATTAGCTAGAGCCATTAGAGAAGAGGGAGAAATAAAGGGAATAAGAATAGTTAAAGAAGAAGTTAAATTATCATTATTTGCAGGTGACACGATACATTACTTGGAGCACCCAAAAAACTCCACCAAGAAGCTACTAGAATTGATACACAACTTCAGTAGCATAGCAAGATACAAAGTCAATACCCGAAAGTCAATAGCATTCCTCTACACAGATAACACACTGAGAGAGAAATTAAAGAAACAATACCATTTACAATAGCACCACAGAAAATGAAATGCCTTGGAATACATCTAACTAAAGAAGTCAAAGATCATTACACAGAAAATTACAGTAATCTGAAAAAAGAGATCGTAGAGGATTTGAGAAAATGGAAAGATATTCCCTGCACCTGGATAGGAAGAATCAACATCGTGAAGACGGCCATACTCCCAAAATTGTTGTACAGATTCAATGCAATTCCTATCAAACTACACCAGCATACCTCCCAGACCCAGAGAAATTGTTCCTAAAATTTATTTGGAACCAGAAAAGACCTAGAATAACAAAGGCAATCTGGCCAACAAAGACAAGGCAGGAAGCATTACAATTCCTGACTTGAAATTATACTACAAAACTACTGTGATAAAATCAGCATGGTATTGGCAACAATATAGACCTGATAGTCAATGGAATAGACTAGAAGATGCAGAGGTCTGTATGAACACAGTGAACCACTTGATCTTTGACAAAGGGTCCAAACACGCTTTCTGGAAGAAAGATAGCCTCTTTAACAAATAGTGCTGGAAAAACTGGCACTCCACATGCCTAAAGCTAAAACTTGACCCCGGTCTATCACCATGACTAAGCTAAAGTCAAAATGGATTAAAGATCTAAACATTAAAACAGAAACAATCTCCTGGAAGAGAAAGTAGGAGGAACTCTTGAAGACATAGGGGTAGGTAAAGAGTTCATGAACAAACATATATTTGCACAGGAAGCACTTGAAAGAATCAACAACTAGGATCAACTCTTCTTAAGGAGCTTCTGCATGTCAAAAGAAATTGTCAACAGAGTGAAAAGACAACCCACAAATTTTGAAAAATCCTAACTCATAAGCACTCAGACAAAGGTCTGCTCTCTAGAATTCATAAAGAACTAAAAAGCATTAGGGCCCCTAAATTTAAAGACCCAATCCAGAAATGGGCATCTGAGATAAATACACACTTCTCAGAGGACGAAATTAAAGAAGTAAATAAATATATGAAAAAATGCTCCACATCACTAGCCATCAGTGAAATGCAAATTAAAACAACACTGAGATACCATCTGACCCCAGAAAGAATGGCTATCATAAACAAATCAACCAACAACAAATGGTGGAGAAAAGGGTACTCCTCTCCACTGCCAATGGGAATGTAGATTGGTGCAACCATTATGGAAATCAGTGTGAAGACTCCTTAAAAAACTAGGACTGGAAATCCCATTCAAGCCAGCTATAACCCTATTGGGAATTTTCCCAGAGAAACTGAAAATGTCACACCATAGGGATATATGTTTACCTATGTTTACAGCAGCACAATTTGTGATGGCCAAATCTTGGAAACAAGCAAGATGCCCGTCACCTGAGGAATGGCTGAAAAAGATGTGGTATTTTTATATAATGGAGTATTACTCAGCTATAAAGAATGATAAACTTGAAGCCTTCATATTTAAGTGGATGCCACTTGAAGGTATACTTATACATGAAATAGACCCACATGTGTATATATCGTATAGTCTCCCTAGTATAAGTACTCAAAAGAAGAATTACAAATAGAAAGGTATAACACAACTAAAAGGAAAGCAAGAACTTGAGGATTGGACAATGAGGAGAGGGCAAGGAGAAAAGCTGGGAAAAACCTTTAATTTATTCGTACTAGATGGGTAAGACAATGATCCTGAGTAACATAAGCAAATTTTTGAAACTAGCAGTTAATTGGTAGTATTCTCACCCCAACTAACAATATATGCTGATACCAGTGAACCAAGCAACTACACTGAATTTATCAATGTATAATAGAAGGGTCATGCTTGGAATGCCTGTCATTCTGGTCTTCTAAATACATACTTCTTGTCATGCAATACCAGGTATTATACTATACTATCTTTCAAATAAAAGGTTTTTTTTTAAGGGTATTAAATGAAAAATAAGACACATACAAAAAATAGTCACAGGACAGTCCTGCTACAATGCTGTATATGGATAGATGTCTAAATTTCTATGTAATTATATGTAAGTATTCATTCCTATTTTTTTAATTTTTTTTCTTTCTTCATATTCTGTAAGGACTTAAGAGTTTAGTATCTCAATACTTGATGGAAAATACATGTTCTATGTTATGCCTATGATGTCTCATATTTAGGCAAATAGCGTGGGTAAACTGAACTGCATAGGTTGCAGGGTAATAATAAGCTTCTCTTCTGGAGCGTTAACAACCTAAGCTTGCAGATCAAAAAATTGGAGAAAAGGAAAGGCTGCAAGGTCAGCCAACATTTTGGCCCTAGCCTTTCAAGATCAATGAGGACTCAGGACATAGGAGAATCTGTACTGTAACATCCTGTAACTCAGTTGTGCCCCAAATTTTCTGTTCAAGGAGATTATGGAGCCACAGAGGAACGCACTTGATGATGTATAGTGTGCCTCAGGAGACTCACATGGAAGAGAAAACATTCTCTCAGGCTTCCACAAAGAGTAACTTGGTCAAGCAATGGCTATGACTCATCCACATGGCTGACACTGACAAAGGATCTACAAAGTGCGGTACAGGGTTACAGGATAAACGCTAAGGGTACCTGACTGACCTTATCTGATACAAAAGTTACATTTCATGTTATAAAGGTCTTGTTTTATCTTGGTCTTAACCATCTAGCAGAAAAGTATAAAAAAGAGGTATAAAAAGTAAAGCCATATTAATATACTGAGCTATGAATGGCTCAAGTCAACCACTTTTGCAGATAACCCACTACTACTGTGGACTGCTGAACTGTGTTGGATTGTTTTCCTGAATTCATGCACCTGTAGTATTTAGATGCCAATGGAATACCCATCTCTGACAGGACTAAAAAAAAAGGGGGGCTACAAAGGAAGGACCATTTTGTATTTGTATATACGGAATAGTCAGGCTAGATATACAGCTACTGTAGCTTAACTCAATGAGAAGATTTATATTAAGTGTCTGGACAGGATATTCTGTCTGCTTCTTATGTTATGGATAACCACTAAGAAGATAATAATGTACAATGTATTATTTAAAATTTTAAAAAATTTTAAAAACCAAAGTGAGCTCAAGGCCAGTGTAAGCTATACAGGGAGACCCTGTCTCAAAAAGACAAAAAATACAAAAAATAAAAGAAATGGAAAGGCTACAAGACTAAGTAATTTGTAAAATATGGGAAAATAGCATAACTAATAAATAGCATTGGCAGGATACAAATCTGATCTATTTTCGTTCAGAATCTGGGCACTAAGCCACCATAATCTGGTGACTTACATGGCTGACATCTATAGTCCAAATGTCCTGTTGCAATGAACAGTTAGAAAACAGTGACAGCAAACATTTGTCAGGACTATATTTGATTAACTTACCAAATTAGATTTTCTAGAAAGCTTTATGT
Source organism: Ctenomys sociabilis (assembly GCA_004027165.1). Classification (NCBI taxonomy): domain Eukaryota; kingdom Metazoa; phylum Chordata; class Mammalia; order Rodentia; family Ctenomyidae; genus Ctenomys; species Ctenomys sociabilis. The sequence goes on along the minus strand of PVKA01008068.1, from coordinate 31,323 downwards.
ATAAACTGTAGCTGGGAATGAGTATAGACTCAAACAGTAAAAACTATATAGTATACTCACGCATTTTCTCATTTAGTTATGTGTTTTAGCTAGAGAGCAATAGAAGTATCTACTATATAATCATCAAATATGTCACTAATATAAATGTCAATCAAATAGGCCTTAAAAAGTAATTTTTTTATGTCTTTTGTATTTAGTACAGGGTCTACAGGGTCCCACTACACAGATCAGACTAGTGATCCTCCTATTCTCAGCTTACCAAATTCTGAGATTACAGGCGAGTGCCCCCATGCCCAGTCTCAATCATCACACACCCCAGGGGTGGGGCCAGCATAGCTTGTGGTGCTGGGGATCGGTTCTTGTGCTTTGCCTAAGCAGGCGCTTTAGTCCACTGAGCTATCTGGCCACCCTAAAAGGTCATTTCTATGGAAAGCCTATTTAAATTTTCTTTTTTGTTATAATAATCTTATTTAACGTAGATTATCTTCTTATAAAACTATGGTTATTACTCAATTTTCTATTATATTTATTTGCAGCTTTTATTTAAAATGAGCTTAAGTTATTTTAGTGCTAAGAACTAGCTAGGTAGCTAGGTAGAAAAAAATAGAAGATGGAAGGAAAGGAAGGAAGGAAGGAAGGAAGGAAGGAAGGAAGGAAGGAAGGAAGGAAGGAAGGAAGGAAGGAAGGAAGGAAGGAAGGAGGGAAGGAAGGAAGGAGGGAAGGAAGGAAGGAGGGAAGGAAGGAGGGAAGGAAGGAGGGAAGGAAGGAGGGAAGGAAGGAGGGAAGGAAGGAGGGAAGGAAGGAGGGAAGGAAGGAGGGAAGGAAGGGAAAAAAAGAAAGGGAAGGAAGGAAGAAAGAAAGAAAGACTGATTTTTTTTTTTATTCCATTTCATTTCAGAGAAATAAATCTTTGACCTACCAGGATAAAATGTTTTGAAATATATAGGCCTATTATACTTTATATATTTGTATTACAGAAAAGATAAAATCTTACCTCCTTCTCTTTTTCAAGTGACTTCTTCAGCTCATTCTGTTCCTTCTGAGTACTTTCTGTCTGTACCTGAAGTTGATGCTTTAATTCTTTGCAAGTTTTTTCCTAAAACAAGAAGAAAGCGTATCATACAGAAAATATCTGTAATAACCTTAAAAGTTTGTTTTACAAGCTTAGTAAGAAACACACAAACAAAATGAAACCATTTAAAGTCACGAATGAGTCAAAATGGGATAAGATCATTACATAATAAAAACAGCCAAGTGTGGTAGCAAGTAAATATCATCCCAGCACCAGGAGCCTGAGGCAGGATACTTGCCCCAAGGCTGAGGTCAACCCAGCCTGCACAGTGAGCACAACTACACAGTAAGACATTCTCAAACAATCAATCAATAAATAAAAGGAAATACATGACTATGTTATGTTTTCTAAGGATTTCTTTAATCAACTAATAGTTACAACAATATAGCTCCATAATACAGTGTTTGCACAGCATGTGAGAGGCTGGGTTCCATCCCCAACAATAAAGAAAGTATTTTAGAAATACTTTAGAAAACTGGAAATCATTTTATGCCACATAATTATTTATAACAAATAAGCCTGTCAAAAAATACAGCCATTGGTGCGGGGGAGATGGAAGTAGAATAAGCACTTCCCTGGCAAGTGCAAGGGCCTGAGTTCAGTCAACTGCTTCCACAAAAAATAAAAAAAATAATAGAGCTATGAGCTACAAGAACATGGACAAATACAGGTATGGTGGTGCATGCCTATAATCCTAGCACTCAGGAAGCTAAGGCAGAAAGGGCACCACAAACTTTGAGGCCAGCCTTGGCTACATGGTGAGTTCAAGGCCAGCCTGAACTACATGGCAAGACCCTGTCTCAAAACAGAAGAACAAAAAGAAACTTTGAAAAAAAGAAAATTTTAAAATAATATACTAAAAATAATTACATATAACTGAAGAGAGAAGATGTACAAATTGGAACTGTTTCCTCCAAACATAGGAACACATACTAACTTCACATGGGCTTTGCCCTACCAAACATTTCACTGACCTTCATAATGAGAACAGAGGAGTCTTATTTTTGCTTTACTCTGCTATTTGTATTACATTTCTAAGAACTCATTCCTCTTTAGGCATTTCCTGAGACTCTTTCTCCCTATATTTTAAATATGTTTTATGATATCTCTAAATTTGGAACTTTCAAAAACTTATAGCAGCAGAATTAAAAGTAATTAAGATCTTCTTTGGAATATGTAAATAACAACTCACTAGAAGCTACACCCTGTCAAAGTGTCTCCCAAAACAAATATACTGCAATCTCTCCCAAATCTAACCTCAGATCAGCAACAGGAAAGGACTGGTATATTCAACTGAAGATATCCCTGGCCTCCAGGAACTACACATGCACAGAGGCGCATCCATCTTCCAGCCAGTAACTTCTATTATCTTTTTCACAGATTAAACAAGCCCAACTCCTCTCCTCAGAAAACTTTTAAAATATTTTAATACAGGGTGAAAATAATCACTTCTACCTAAGAAAGTAAATGCAGACAGGCAAGGGAGGGAGCAGAGGGAAAGCCAGAAGCACCAAGATGCGCTATGCTCACAACAGCTCCCCAGGAATGTAGCCACTGTGGGATGCACTACACCTTCGTCATGTTTCAAAGAATGTAAATGTAAAAAACTAACCAAATCTAATATAGCAGCCTTTCCTTTCTGGTTCTCCTTTTCAAATTCACTTTTGGAGTTTTTCAAAGAATCAGATACTTTTGATAATTTTTCTTTTGCTATAGAAAGTTCAGTCATCAGCATTTCTTTTTCCATTTTTACTTCCTTTAGCTCTGTTTGTGCTGTTTGAATTCTGTTATTCAATTCCTCTTGGTGCATCTTTGCATCTTGACTTAACTTCTCAATTTCTTGTTTCAGGTCAGCATTTTCCTCCTCTTGCTTGGTAAGCATTTGTGTAGTAGTGTCAAGGGTTTCAGATTTTTTCAGCAGATCCAATTTTGTGCTGGATACTCTAGGCATTTAAAAATAATTTGAAGTGTATAACTTAGCATTTAAACATGATCACAAATAATCATGGTTTTCAAAACATGTTTTATTGACTCAGAAATAAAAATAATTTAATTTCATAAAACTGCAACAGAAAAATGCCTTAGAACATCTGACCAAATCATTTAACAGGTATAAATCATTACTTTTAAGTCAAATAAGTCAGTAATTAAACCAAAACTGTCTAAGCCTCTTAACTTAATCCAGTCTTTTAAATGATAACAGATCCTAAAACAAAACTACACTGCAGGCAAGGGTAAACTACTCAATATATTAGTTTCCAACCACAAAAAAAATGTTAGTTTCTTCCTTGCAAGCATAAAATATGTTCTGTACTTGATAGGTCTTATATTAATATATAATTATCTATATATAAACATTTAGATTACAATAATATACATTAATACATATTCATATAATAATATAAAAATAAAGGAAAGGCAAATGATTTGTTTTTCTCTAAAATATAGATTTGTGATTTTTGAATCATTTGTCCCTTGATAGTGATTTTATACATCAGTGAAAAAGCTGTAAGAATGAGAAAGATACAGCTTTTAAAAAGTTGAAACAGAATTTTTTGTAAAAAATTAATTCATGCATATTATTCAGTAAAGAAACCATTTTAATGTTAAAACAAGATGTAGACTAATAGTTCCAAAGTGCACATTATTTCCAATCAGTATAAATTTATAACCAGTATAAATTCAACAATATGTTAAAAGCTTGTTTAAAGACTTAGGAGTCACCCAAAATTGCATAGCAATAAAGTATCAGGACTTTATTTGTGTCTTGAAAATTTCCAAATTTTAGTCCCAAATACATGTTTCTGAAACTGCCAAAAAAAAAAAAGCTGAAATTCAATAGATTCATAGCACAGTGTACCATTCTGATTTTCAAGGTCAAAACAGAAAAAATATTATTATCATGTTGCCATTTAAATCTGGTTAAAAATTCAGTAAGGGGCTGAGAGCGTCAGTGATAAAGTACTAGGTCTTATCCCCCACCAAAACCAAAAAATGAACTCTAAAACTACCCTAAAATTTGGATTACACTTAATCACTGTATTACTTAGCTTTTCCCCAAATAAAAATGTTAAGAGTATATAACTCAAAGGTGGACAAGAAGTAAAAATTTACAGTGACTGTACAATAGTGGTTGGAGATACAGCTCAGTGGCACAGTGCCTGCCAGGCAAACGCAAGGTCCTGAATTTGATTCCTGGTACAAATAAGTAAGTAAATAAATGGTAACTAAACTTACAAATAAAGCCACAATCTGAGCTAGAAATCTTAACATGTTTTTCACAAAAACTGACAGGCTAATTATAGGAAAAATGATCCAAAAGAACAGCATTAACTACTTGACCAACTACTATTTAGGACAGATGTGGCACATGGAAAACTACCTAAGATAAATCGTACACCAGACCTTACAAAAGACCTAGTTTCAAACTGACCAGAGTAGAATTAAATTAGAAAGAAATAACATCTAGAAGAGCCTCAAACATTTGAAAAGCAGGCAATACACATTCAAATAATACTTTGATATGTGGCTGGCTCAAAGAAGAAACCATGAAGAAAATTAAATAACCTCAGCACTTGAGAGGCTGAGGGAGGAGGATCATCATGAGTTTGAGGCCAGCCTTCGCTATACAGTGAGTTTAGGCTAACCTGAACTATATAACAAGATCCTATGTGAAATGAAAAAAAAAAAAATTAGAGATAAAACTGTCTCACTGCTAGTTGTTCTTCAATAAAAAATAAAAAAAGAAAAAAAAAAAAAAAAAGAGAATATGTATACCAAAATTCAGAGTAATGAAAGTGCACTGCAAATAGGTACCGAAGGAAAGGACTGGGTGTGTGGACATATGTGTGTAGACACAGGTGGTTCCTGAGAAAGGGAAGCTTAGCATTCCATTAACGAAGCTGAACCCTAAGCTCGGTGGTGCATTTTAAATGCCACATAAAATAAAAGGGCCAGAGAGATAACTCAGCAGACTAAGCAGCTGCTTAGGCAAGCAGCAGGGACCAGGGTTCAATCCCCAATACTGGATGCCACAATGGCCCCACCCCCATACTTCCTGAGCTGGCCACCAAGTCCGGGTGTGGTGGCACACACCTATAATCCCAGCACTGGGAAGGCTGAAAACAGGAGGATCACTGAGTCCAAACTGCATAGTGAGACCCTGTACCAAACACATTTACGAAAGAGAAAGAAGAAAAAGAAAGAAAGAAAGAAAGAAAGAAAGAAGGAAGGAAGGAAGGAAGGAAGGAAGGAAGGAAGGAAGGAAGGAAGGAAGGAAGGAAGGAAGGAAAGAAAGAAAGAAAGAAAGAAAGAAAGAAAGAAAGAAAGAAAGAGAGAGAAAGAGAGAGAGAGAGAGAGAAAAGAAAATAGGAGAGATGTAGCCTTCCTTTCCTATGTAGTATCAAGAGAATTCACTACTACCTAAAGAAATCTGGCATCAACACTAATGAATATAAAAGAAGTGAGTGAGGATAAAATAAAATATGACAAAAGTTATACAGTCACAGCGAATCCTCACATTAAAAAGCTATTTTGGGGGCTGGGGTGATAGATCAGTGGAATAAGTACTTGCTTGGCAAACACCAGGTCCTGAGTTCAATCCCTGGTACTACAAAAACAAATAAACAAACAAACAAAAAAAAGCGTTATTTTTAAAAAACTAATCCAAACTCAAAGGAAAAACAGATTATGGAGAAATACATGAAATAAAAAAAAAATTCTAAATGTTTCTGTAAAAATCTTATAAATCTCTAATTAGAATCATTAAGAAATGACAAACTACCACTATTAAGAATAAAAATGAACATTATTACAGCTCCTACAGACATCTACAGTATTTTGAAACTTAGATGAAATGGATAAATTCACTGCAAGATACAAACTACCTAGCTGACTTGAGAAAATTAGAAAATAAGAATTATACTGTGTCTACACTTAATTTATTTAAAATCAAATTCTAAATAAAGCAAACAAAAGAGAATTTCAGACTTAGCTTGTTCACTGGTAAATTTTATTAAACATTTAAGAAGTAAACAACATTTATCACAAACTCTGTCAAAAGTAGAGGAAGAAAAATATTTAATTCCTTTCCAGGGCCAGTAATTCTAATGAAACCTGAGGATGGTGTTAAAAGAACATTACAAATAAACAGCATTCATGAGTACTTGAAAACTTCTTATTGAAGTGGAGCTATCCCTCAGAAGGAATTAGAGGGGCGAAGGAGATGATGGCTCAGTCAAATAAGCGCTTCCCTGGCAAGCACAAAGCCTGAGTTCAATCCCCGATTCCTCAAAAAAAAGAAAAAAAAGAAAGCCGGGCGTGATGGCACATGCCTATAATCCCAGCACTAGGAGGCTGAGGCAGGAGGATTGTTGTGAGTTTGAGACCAGCCTGAGCTACAAAGTGAGCTTAAGGCCAGCCTGAACTGTATAGTGAGCCCCTGTCTCAAAAAGACAAAAAAAAAAAAAAAAAA
>PVKA01008068.1:0-24678 GCA_004027165.1 Ctenomys sociabilis | reverse complement strand
AATGACAACAAAAAGTGAAATGTATGTTCCATATAATTATGATTCTTTTTTTTATAATTATGATTCCTTTCTGCATGAATCGCACCTCAGTTGGCTGACTCCACAGACATACAACCCACAGACTAGAGGACCTGATGTAGCACTACATCGAGAGCACCATGTAAAGGGAACACTGCATCATGGTCAGGTGGAGGTCAATAAAAGCAAGGCTGGTTTACTAGAAGCAAAAGTGAAAAAAAAAGTGAATTGTAATACTCCATACCTACAGAACAAAGGAAAAATATATATAATCATATCACCAAATTTAGAAAAAAAGTTGATAAAATTCAGGTAATTTTTTAAAAACTTTTTTACAAATTAGTTATTAAAGAAAATATCATCAGTCTAGTAGGGCAAATCCAAGGAAAGTTTTCTGTAACCAACCCCACGCTTTATGAAAATGTATTATTTCCTGACTAAATGACACAATGATGACCATCATTGCAATAATTTACATTCAAAGACCTAGCCAACAATAACAAAGACAGAAAAGGTCTCAGTAGTAGACACTACAAACATGAAAATAAAAAAGCAAAATGAGGTTTTTTTGGGAAGGTTGAAAATAGACTACTTCACCAAAATTTCATAAAACTAAGTTTTCAGTTCTTTATAGTGAAATTAAACTTAGTCACACTACAATGACTTTGTTTTCAGGAACATTCAATCTCCTGGAAGAGAAAGTAGGAGGAACTCTTGAAGACATAGGGGTAGACAAAGAGTTCATGAACAAAAATCACATGCGTAATACTTGAAAGAATAACTGGGACCACCTCTTATTGAGAAGTTTTTGCACGTCAAAAGAAATTACCAACAAAGTGAAAGAACAACCCACAAATTTTGAAAAAAATCCTAACTAATAAGCACTCAGACAAAAGTCTTCTCTCTGGAATTTATGAAGAACTAAAAAACATTAGGGCCCCTAAATTTAAAGACCCAATCCAGAAATGGGCATCCGAGATGAACACACACTTCTAAAAGGACAAAATTAAAGAAATAAATAAATATATGAAAAAATGCTCCACATCACTAGCCATCAGTGAAATGCAAATTAAAACAACACTGAGATACCATCCGACCCCAGAAAGAATGGCTATCATAAACAAATCAACCAACAACAAATGGTGGAGAGGCTGTGAAGAAAAAGGAACCATTCTCCACTGCTGGTGGGAATGTAGACTGGTGCAACCATTATAGAAATCAGTGTAAAGACTCCTTAAAAATTAGGATTGGAAATCCCATTCAAGCCAGCTATCCTCCTAGTGAGAATTTTCCCAGAGGAACTGAAAAATATCATATCATAGTGATATATGTGCACCTCTGTTTATAGCAGCACAATTTGTGATAGCCAAATCTTGGAAACAAGCAAGATGCCCGTCACCTGAGGAATGGCTGAAAAAGATGTGGTATTTTTATACAATGGAGTATCACTCAGCTATAAAGAATGATAAACTCGAAGCCTTTATATTTAAGTGGATGACACTTGAAGATATACTCATAAGTGACATAAACCAGACCCACATGTGTAAATATCATATAACCTCCGTAGTGCAAGAACTCAAAAGAAAAAATAAAAAGAGGAAGGCATAGCACAATTAAAAGGAAGGTGAGAACTTCCAGATTAAACAATGAAGAGAGGACAAGGAAAAACTAGGAAACATGACGGGCAAAATCATACATTTGTATGCACAAGATGGTTAAGGCAATGATCCTGAAAATCTTCAGCAGATTTGAAACTAGCAGTTAATTGGTAGGATTCTCACCCTGACTATATATGCTGATACCTGTGAACAAAGCAACTGCACTAAAGATAGCAATGTGTAATATTAGGGCCATTCTTGGAATGCCTGTTATTCTGGTCTTCTAAATATGTACCACTTCTATTGGCATACCAATTATTGCCATACTGTTCTCAAGTAAATGTTTGTTTAAAAAAAAGAGGGTAAGCCGGGCGTGGTGGCGCATCCCTGTAATCCCAGCACTCGGGAGGCTGAGGCAGGAGGATTGTTGTGAGTTCGAGACCAGCCTGAGCTACAAAGTGAGCTTAAGGCCAGCCTGAACTGCATAGTGAGACCCTGTCTCAAAAAGACAAAAAAAAAAAAAAAAAAGAGGGTAATACATGAAAACAAGAGACAAGAAAAAAATGTCACAGGACTGTCCTGCTACAATGTTGTATATGGATAGATATCTAAATTTCTGTGTAAAAATATGTAATTTTTATTCATATTTTTAAAATACTCATTTATGTTTTTAATTTTTTCCTTCATATTCTGTAGGGACTTAAAGTTTAACATATCAATACTTGATAGAGGGGCTGGGGAGATGGCTCAGTGGAATAAGTGCTTTCCTGGCAAACGCAAGGGCCTGAGTTCAATCCCTGGTACCACCAAAAAGAAAAAAAAAATAATAATACTTGATGGAAAATATCTTTTCCATGCTATGTCTAATATGTTTGATATTCAGACAGATAGTGAGGTTCAGCTCAATTGCCTATGTTATAGGATAATAATATCATTAAGCTTCTCTTCTTGAGAAGCATACTAAAAACTTATGCAGACCAAAAAATTAGACAAAAAGAAGGGCTGCAAGGACAGCCAACATTTTGGCCCCAGCCTTCCAACGTCAGTAAGGACTCAGGACATAGGAGAACCTGTACTGTAATATCCTATAACTCAGTGTGTACCAAATTTTCTGATCAAGGAGATTATGGGGTCACAGAGAAAAGTGATCAATGATATAGAGCATGCCTAAGGAGAGTCACATGGAAAGAAAACATTCTCTCAGGCTTTCACAGAAAGGATCTACAAAATGTGGTACAGGGCTTCAGGCTATATCCTAAGGGGATTTGATTGACCTTGTCAGATACAAAAGTTACATTTCTTGTTATATAGGTCCTGCTTTATCTTGGTTTTATCCCGCAGAAAAGTATAAAAACGAGGTATAAAAGGTAAAGCCATATTAATATACTGAGCTGTAAAAGGCTCAAGTCAACAACTTCTGACATTATCAATCCTACAGATAGCCCACTACTATTATGGACTACTGGACTATATTGGAACATTTTGCTGAATTCACACACCTACAATATTTAAATGGCAATGGAATACTCATCTCTCACAAAACTAAACAAAAAAAAAAGGTATACAAATGAAGGACTATTTTTTAATCTGTATATACAAAATAGGATAGATATAGAACTACTTTCTCTTAATTAAATGTAAAGAAAGATTTGTGCTAACAGTGTTTGGACAGAATATTATATCTTCACCTTGTACTATGAATAATTACTATGAAGACAACATTATGCAATGTATTACTTATTGTAACTGTCCTACTAACCTGTTTTGAAACTGTCTCATTGCTGTTTCTCAATAAAATTAGTAAGAAAATGACTTTATTTTCATTCACATTAATATCAGAAGTTATAATGTCAACACAAAAAAATCACTTAACTCCTTAGGGACAACAACAAGGTTAAAAATGCTTAGTTCACAATCCTCTCCCTTAATTTTTCAAGCACGTAGTAGAACTTACATTTCCTTCTCCATTTCCAGCTGCCTGCTCAGTTCTGTGGTCTTCAGCTCCAAACCTGTGCTCAGCTCTCTTTGCTGCTGGAGGTCCTGTAAAGCTTTCTCCTTGCTTGCTTTAACTTCAAGAGTTTCAGCTTCTAGTTTCTATGGAAGAAATACAATGCAGCAGCCATTTCAACATTGTTGATTATCAACTGACTATTACATATTATATACTGATAACTTTTACTTATATTCAGGTTGACATAATCATAAAAATGTATGTTGTAGTAAAAAAGTCATTCTAAAACTATCACTAAGAAAAGAGGTTATTTATTTCAGAATCTTTCAAAAGGCCCTTGCACAGAATTCACACATAATAAACACTGGCTTCACACAGTACAGTGGCTGTTTGAAAAAAAATATGTAACAGACTCTCATGTACCCACTAAAAATATCTTTATATCCACAATGAACGATGCTAAGGTAGTTATAAAATGCTACAGCTGAAATGCAGTTGCCAAGTAATTCTCATTATCTACTGATTCAGTGTAGTGTACATCTAATACATATCCAAGTGGTTATGTATTCTCATAAATTTATAAGTTCAAATTGCTAAATATAAGTTTAAATAACTAAAAGCAATATATTTTCTTGCACAGTCATAACAACTGCACCCTTGCAAGTTTTATAAATAAATTGGTACCTATGGCTCCTACAAAACCAATTTTTAAAATTCTCATGAAAGAAAAAATATTGATGTAAACCAATTAATTCTATAATGTTGACATCACATATATAGAGGGCCAGAGAGATACTCAGTGGTCTAAGCCCCTGCCTGGCAAGTACAAGGGCCCAGGTTTGATCCCTGGTACCACATGCCATGCTAGCCAGGTGCTGAGTCAGCCACAGAAACCAGGCTCAGTGGCACATGCCTGTAATGCCAGCACTGGGGAGGCTGAGACAGGAGGACCACTATGAGTCCAAGCTGTGTAGCAAGACCCTGTACCAAATAAATTTTAAAAATTAAATAAAACAATTAAAAATAAATTAAATATATGGAACACTTTTAAACTAGTAATTATAAAAAGTGAAAGAGCTAATAGTCATTATAGACACTCTCAGTTACAAATAACAATTATTTTTTAATAAGTCTGCCCCAAATCTCAATAGTCATTTCTGCATTAAAGCAATACCCCATTGCTTCAGCCATGGCTACTTTGCCATCACTATATGTCAGCCATAACTATAACCATGAATAAGACCATCAGGTCCCTCCTTGTCCTCTTGTACTGGTTTGGCTGTACATGCACACCTACCTGGGGCTCAGGGGTCCAGGTACCCATGCTTCACCTGGCTGTGCAATGGAGAGTAGTTGCAATTAAAGCACAACAGACTCAAGTCAGTTCTTCCCCTAAGACTGCTATGGTCTAGATTTGAAATGCTCCCCAGAGTTCTCCTATGACCAGAGGTGGTGTGTTCAGGGGCTGCTTTACTCATCAGCAACTTCATCCACTGAGGAGTTCATGGCCGAAGGCACTGTTAGGAGGTAAACGGGGCCTGCCTGGCAGAGGGTCACTTGTCATTGGAAAGGCGAATCCCTCCTCTCTCTGTGTGGCCCAACTGTGACTAGCTGAGCACCTTCTCCTCGGCCAAGCCCCTCTGCCATGCACTAAAGCCACGAGGTAAACCAGCCTCTCCCACTGTAAGCTGAGCATTGGACATGCGGCCCAGAAGGGAGAAAGCACTAAGACAGGTATGCTGATCCAATGGCGGCAAGCCCACGTACATGCCTCTGAGGGGGCTTGTGGCGCTGAATGCTCTAAAAGGTTCACCACTACTGGCCTAATGATTTCATCTCTGTAGTAAAAGAACATTACCTGGAATTGTGATAAAGTAAGATTCAATTTACCATGGCCCAAAATGTGTTAAATTAGAAGAGTATAAATGTACATTTTTTTTTAAGCTTACCATATCTGAAATATTACATTGGAATGAGACAGGGGCATGGAGAAATAGAACAGAAGAGAGTTACAACATTAAAAGATTAGTAAATCCTTTATAATTGTCTGGCTGATTGTCCCTGGAAATCCTCCATGGGAGAATACAAGTCAGCTGGCATTTTACAAAAGACACTCATTGATGAGGTTAAAAACAAAGATGGATTTCAAAATTAAGATGAAAAGAGAAAAATTCTTTGAAGTTTTATACCACAACTTGATCTGTTAATTAAAAATATGATTTCATGCAAATAATCACAAATCCCAATGCTATGAACAGAAAATGTCTAAATTCTACTTTTATACAAACCTTAACTTGACCTTGTAGTGCTTCAGTTTTTTGTTCTAAAGAAAGGTGTTTCTCTTTATATTCCTTCAGATGATTCTCCAGCTGACTGCAATGTTCTTGCTTATCTTGTAACTTTGCAGAAAACTGATCCAACTGTGTAATGATTTTATTTAACTCCTACAGAAAAAGCACAATTGAAGAAAACTTTGATAAGATTTACTATATTGTAGTTTTCAAATGTTTAGTCAGAGTAAAATTGAAAACTCCATAATTTCATTTAAGTATGTGTAATAAGACCTTGAGTAACTTCAACATGGCAGAGACTATCCTTACCTACCAGGACATCAGACTGGAACTGAAGAAGCTTTACACAGGTGGTGTTAAATACCAACTTTCTGGGTATGGCACTTAAGTAACTCATGTGGCCTGTCTGCGTGGCAGGTCGTAAAGCCAGGGCCAAATGGCGTGAGGCTACTTCCTGGCATACCCAGCCCAGTGAAACAATTTTTTTGTTGTTGTTTATCTGAAGCTATATTAGGACTCAAAACATAAGACTATTACAGAGTTTAATAATATTTTTTACATTGTAACTAAATGTTTCAAATGTTCAAAACACTATTTAAAAATAGTATTTTAGGGCCAGTGATACAGCTCAGCAGCACAGTGCCTGTCTGGTAAGTGCAAGGTCCTAAATTCAATTCTTGGTATCAAAAACAGTAAAAATAGTATTTTTAAAACACTGCAGTGATCATACCTATCATATTTCTTCAATTCATAACCCACCATCCAGGAATAACCACAGCAATATTTTACTAACTTTTCTTCAGGTTATATATTTTCTATATGTCAATTTTTATTTTGGGGGGTCTTCTAAAATAAAAACAGGATCTCACTTTATTTACTACTTTAACCTTTGCTTTTATGCATCATAAAAATTTCAGATTTTTCTAAAATACAATATTCTACTACATAAATTTCCATTTTATTAATGTTGTCATTTTTTAGCACATCACTTTTAAACCTGTGTGTGAGTGCGCACATGCGCGCACATGCGCACGCTTCTGCAAAGCTTTGCTCCAAGAAGGGATCAAGTCCTTCTTGGTCACTGCCTTCCTCGTGGCGGCCAACATGTTGCACAGCTCCTCACATGTCCTCTTGGCACAGATGCGCGTCCCCACCCTTTTCTTGATGAACCTGAGGACACGTTTGTCTGAGGACACGTTTGTCCTTGGAGACCTTGAGCAGCTCCATGGCATGCAGCTCGTAGGGGCGAAGCTGATACTTCCTGGATCACATCCGGCAGGAACTGGTGTTTGGGTGAGGCATGCATGATAGCGGCTGGGCCTCAGTTTGTTCATATTCATCATCACCTAGTGGCCCCTGCTGAGGCCCATGGCCATGGGACAGCATGGACCCATGGCTACTACTCTTCAATGGTTGCTCCTTATACATGCTTTAGATTCTTAGACCGGTATTAAATTTTTTCATTTATTAACAGATACAAAGAGAATCTTGGAGGCTATGATAAGACTATGAATGAACTACAGAAATGAAAAATTCTGAAGCTCTTGAAATACATTACTAAACAGTTCTCCACTTCCTCCCACCGCAAAGGCTCAAGCAATGCACACCAGCACCAGCCACTAGCACTGGGCCTCATTCTTCCTCGCCTCCTCCAGTCCTTCTGTGACAAAGCATGTTTGCGCGCGTGTGTGTGTGTGTGTGTGTGTGTGCGCGCACGCACACACACACACATACACACACACTTTCCCTCTGTGAGGATAAATGCATCCTCTTAGTCGGTCTTAATTTGTCTTTAATTCTTTTTTTTTTTTTGTGAAACGGGGATTAAACTCAGGACCTTATTCTTGCTAAGCAAGCTCTTATTCCACTTATTCCTGGCTCAGACTTCAAAACTTTGGAATAATAGTGTCCTGTGTTTTCTTGGTTGTTCACTTATTTGGTACTTAAAATTGATTTAAATAACAAAGACACTAATGCTTTATCAGACATATTCCCTCTACTAGGGAAGAAATACAACCCCAGGAAGTTGTATTTCATCAAAAACAAAGTTGATGACAAAACAGTTTTACCTCCATCTGTCTAATTCCTGCATCTACTGGCCAACTAATTCCAAACTCAGGGAAGAAATAAGGGACATAAACAAATCTATGATAAGATTATACAAAATTGGATATCATTTCACATTTATTTTGAAAGCACTAGGTTATGATTCAAAATTGCACCAAGCTCTCTACCTGCTGTTTGTCTTGTAGTGCATTCTGAGCTGTGTCCAAGTGGTTTTGAAGATCTGCTCTTTGAGCAGTTTTTGCTGCTTCTGCTGATAGCAATAATTCAGTTTTGGCTTTAATCTGTAAAAAAAAAAAAAATTACAAATTATTTACAAAAATTCACAAATATTTGTTTCCATGCTTAACTGTTCACCTACCCACGTTTGAGTACACATTGCTTTTGTCACAAAACTATTTAAGTCTTTGTTTAAAATAAGAAATTAGTATGTCTTATGTACATGTATCAACTCTACACAAGGAAACATATATTAATAAAAAAAATCTCTCAAGTAGAAATATGTAGAAAACTCCAAATAATGTTTAGGTAAGAATCTGAAGATGTTTCTATATGACACTGACACTATAGTATCCCCCTTGTCAAGAAAGAAATGTGAAATACTTTTTTTTTTTAACTGACAAGGGCCGTTATATTTTTCAGAAGGTGGTAAGTCTGGAGTCTAGCAACATTACAATAAACAATAACTATGCCAAGAAAAGTGATGGCTCAAAAGTAATTATAAATTCTAGAATCTGGAAAATCGAAACACCCAAACAATCTAGAATTAGAGCCATTTGAAATGTACTAGTCCCTGACAATTCCTCATCTAATGGATTTTACTTTTGGTGTTTATAAAGCCAGGAAATTATTCATTTAAAAATTCAAGGCTTGAGCCAAGGACATACAGCCCCTGCCTGGCAAGCACCAGGTCCTGAGCTTGATTTCCAGTACAAAGAAAAAAAAAAAAAATCTAAATCCTTCAATAATAAGCTTTAGTCAAATCTAATAAGACTAGCCTGGGCTACATATAAAAAAATATACTTTTTTTTTTCTGATCACTTCTCAGTATGGTAACATATGGCTATAGTCTCAGCACTCAGGAATCTGAGGCAAGAGGATGCTGAGGTTGATGCCTGGACTACACAATGACACCTGTGTCATAAAAGTGGGGGAACTATGAATGAATGCATCATATGGCACATGCACAGTGGTGTGTATAAGCCTGTCAGCCTATGAATCCAGTACTTGAGAGGCTGAGACAGAAGGATCAAAAGTTGAAGGCCAGCTGCCAGGCTGACTACAAAGCAACACCCTGGCTCAAAGAAAACAAAAAAGTTAATAAGCAATTTTGTAAAAGAAGAACCTCAAAAGCTGAAAGTACTTACAGTTAGCATTTTTCGAAGACTATTCAAATGCTATTACAATACAATACAACTTTTCAAAGACTATTACAACAAGAAGAGGTTGTTGTAAAGATATTTAAAAAGCGATGGTAGCAAGAACATTGGTTAACCTAACTGAACTAGTTCTTGAGCAGCATGGCAGGGAAATCTTTCTAAAAGGATCTTGTGATGCAAAAAGACTCAGAAGTTATTTTCATTGCTGTTCCCTCGTCCTAGACCTTCTCTTAGTCTTTCCGTCTCCCTCTCTTAACCTGGACATGCACATAATCAGGTTTTCTTATACATGATCTAACAAATAATTATATCTTAAAAAGACAAAATTTGGTCTCTCCAAGTTCTAGTAAGTACTAGATTATTTCATTACATTTCATATTTCTGGTGGGATCAATTTCCTAAAATAAAATAAAAGCTTAGAAATGTTTCTATAAATTTTTATCATACAGAATTTTAAAAAAGTGATGAGAATGGAAAAAGAAATGTCATGCTTCCCACACCATGACTGACTCACTGAGCAAGGCTGTTTGACTGATATGTGAAAAAATTTAAATGCATAAGGGTAACACAAGCATGTTCTTAAATAAAACCTATAAAGATTTGAGACATAAAAATACATTAAATATTTAATATAAAATATTTAATATCATATCATCTAAAGTATGATACAGTATGAAACTAATTTCTAATTCCAAAGCAAAAACTAGGACTCAATCAAAAAAAAAAAAAAAAAGCCAAGAGATCCAGTGATTTTAGGAGACAGTTTGTTTAGAGAGAGAAAGAAAGCAGAAAGGGAGAGAAAGGAAAAAACACCTGTCCAAATGGCTGGCTCAACAAATGATCCAGACACTTTATCTGACTACTAGTCCTAAGTTTTTCTATTAATATGTAAGGCAAGAGAAGAATTCAAGGCATTTGATAGTCTAAAATCAGTGTTCAATGCATAGAAACATATCAAGCAGTGTTTTCATATTACCTGTATGTCGAGCTGGGAGACCTTCTCCTTGCTTTCATTTAACTGACTGTTCAGTTCACTGACACTGGCTTCAAGGGCAAGCACGCGGTCTTGCGCTGCTCTGAGATGTGCCTTCTGCTCCTGAACCTGGTCATGCAAATTCTCCTGGGCTTGCTTATGGCTTTCTGACTGATTCTTCAGCTTTTCTGTTAACTGAGTTACCTATTATAGAAGCATGGCTTTAATTATGAAGTTCACAAATGGTACAATAAAACTGAGAAATCCAAACCTAAGCTTCATTAACATATGAAGCTACCTGATGATGGTGATTTCAGTTTTTCTCAAGTAAAAATTATTCCAATCTTTTCAAAAGTAAATACAGTATCTCAAATCATAAAATATAACATCTAATCCAAAGATGTATCATTTTAACATCATCTGTACTTAACTATAATTTACATGCTATAAAATTCATCAAATTGAAGTATGCCACCTAAGATCTGCCCAGGGTATACACTCATTTAACTGTCACCACAGTCAAGATGGAGAATATGTTCATCATCTCAAAATTCTTCCTCACAGCCCTCACAACCACTGATTTGACTGAAGAACCACAGCTACCTATGGACCCTGGATAGTTCTCAATTGCCAAATAAGATACATCACAAATGTTTTCTCCTAGAATGAGCCTTTGCTTTTGTTTTCACAGAGGTATGTTCTTTGTTTGTGATGCTTTTGTTTTTGTTGATAAAGCTGGGATTGAAATCAGGGCTTGGGAGGGGGGGATGGGGAGAAAAAAAGAAGAGAGAGAGAAATCAGGGCCTTCTTCACCTGAGGCAAGAGCTCTACCACTCCCACTCCCACTCCTAGTTTTCTAGGTTTTATGGTAGGAGGACTAAATAAGCACCAGTTACTCCAGCATGACCAGAAATAAGATGTACATTGGACCAGA
This sequence comes from Ctenomys sociabilis, assembly GCA_004027165.1. Lineage (NCBI taxonomy): Eukaryota > Metazoa > Chordata > Mammalia > Rodentia > Ctenomyidae > Ctenomys > Ctenomys sociabilis. Next base: position 13,470 of record PVKA01008068.1, on the reverse strand, counting down.
AATAAGACATACATTGAGTGATTTAAATTTGTTCTATTTAAAACAAACATGGCTTGCTTTCCTCATATCTGTATCATAAGCAATGTCAAATTGTAGCTGATGTAAAGAAGTCCTCATAAAAACTATCTAAAAAATTCCTAAGGAATTCAAAACTAATGGACAAATGGGAAAAAAATCTTATACTTAGTTCCCCAAAATGTGGTAGGACCCACTGATACTCTGCTCTAAATATGTGCTTATTTAGATAACAATAATTACCTTACTGGTTAACTCTCCAGTAACTGTAAGTTAGTATTTTCAGGTTGAAAATACATTAATCTAATTTTGTTTCTCTACAAGGGAATTTCTGAATAAAGCAACTTATCAAACTTATTAAATTAATTTTGTTCAGAGATATGCACTCTCAAAATATAAGTAACTGTAAGTTTGATTATTAACCAATACACAGCATCAACCAACACTTGATTAGTACCTTTGCCTTATTAATATATTTCATTACTCCTTTTTAAACATAACAAAACACCATCAGGGAAGTATATGCTATTAATAACATCTCTACTTTTATAATGAGCTATCAAGGCGAACTGATTTACCCCCAGCCCCAAGTAAATATGTTACTTCCAAGGATATGAACTGAGAGTTTTGTTTGTCAAATCGTGTTAAGGAAGCTTCCCCACAGTACTGACCCAGCCTCAAAGGAAAATGAGTTGGTATCTGTCAGCAGCATGTACTATTCAAAGACTTAAGTGTCAGGATGACAAACAATTTAAAGAAAGCATTTAATAAGATTCAGAAAGAGAAAAGTAAATTTTAAAATGTAATTCACTCTATGAGCTTACATGCTCCTGCAGTGTATGATTTTTTTCTTGCAACTGGTTAAGAACAGCAGTCTCTCCTTCACCAGCCTGGATTTTGGCATAAAGATCCTCTCTTTCCTTTTCTAGTAATGAAATGTTTTCTTTACTCTTCTGTAATAAGGCTTCAAGGTTCTGGATCTTTTGATCCTTATCACCAATCTGACGTAGGACTTGTTCCAAATCATTCTGTAAAGAATTGAAAACTCCTATTTTAAAGACCTCCAGAAAACCTAAGCTATTCTTCAAATATAAAATGAATAACGAATTTCACCACTCAACTTTTTAGTCTTGTACTTTTAAAACTAATTGTTACATTTTAACATGGCAAATTTAATTAAAACTACACATGTGATAATATAAACCTATATTATTAATAAGAATTTAACAACAAAAATTGTAATGAATAACTTTCTTTCCCTGATGCTGTCCCCACCTCCAACCTCTCTTGCGCTCCGCTCCAGACTCAGGGCTCACGACCTCTCCACCATACCAGGCCCACTGGGCACCTTCTGTGAGCAACGCTTCCCTCCTGCCCTGAACATCACTCTCCCTCCACCATGTCTGCTCCATGCCACCTTCTCAGGCAGCTCTCTCCCAATATTGTATATCCCGACTGCTTGTTTCTTTCATTTGTCTCTAACACACTAAATAATGTACTTCTTCGTGCTTATCTACCTTCTTACACTTCCTGTTAGAATGCTGCACAAAGGTGAGAATTTTCATCTCTTGTATTCACTGATGTCAAATCTGACACAAGTTCTAAAGTATTCTCAACAAAAAAAGTATTAACAAGTATACTTTTGTGTAAAAAATGATTAACACTGCAACACATACTTTTGCAGGCTCACTTTAATACCCTACTAGGACTCCTTTATCATTAAATTAAGGTGCCCTCTTCTTTTACCCTACCAATGATCTTAACATTACACAGAGCACACTGCAATAGCCAACAGCCAGAACTAGACCCACCTCTGTTCCATATCCTTCGCTTCTCCCTCAGTCCCCCCTGCCATCTCCCCACTGGTGGAACCCAGGATTGAACTCAGACCCTTGCGCTTACAAGGGAAGCACTTACTCCACTGAGCCATCTCCCCGGCCCCCCTCAGTCTTTTTTAAAGGTAGTGTATCTATGCAGAAGGTGGCCCTGGGCAGCCCCCTTTGTGAACCTTACATTATCCCATACCACCCTGCTAAGACAGAGCCAGTAGCCACCCAGTATGGAAATAGTCACAGATCAGTCACTTTCAGAAACATTTCTCATCCCTCCAAGCATCAGTCATGAGACAATAAAAAGCAACCAATCCTCTCTCCCTTGGTTTCTTTTCCTGCCACCAAAAAACATTTCTCCATATTCCACTATTCTTCTGGAACTACAGTTCTAGGCAGACACTTTTTTCCCCAAAAGAGTTATTCTGTTTCCAAGTCTTAACTAAAATCTGGTTTTCCCTTTAGAGTCCAATTCCACCGCTCTCTGTTCAGGAAGCCTTGCCCCACTGGGCACACACATGAGAGGGCCTCTTCCTGGATTTTTGCTGTCATTACTCTCTCCTTCAGGTAAGAGTGCTGCTTTGGAATGCTGATCTTCCTTAATCTATCCCCTATCTTTACTGCTATCATCTATAAATCCCTACCTCATTCACTGAAGACTTGAGACCTGATTTAGTTTTTCTCTCAATCCCAATTTCTGCCAATTTCCTGGGAAATACAAAATACACACAGAATTAAGAGCAAAGCCTCAACATATATATATCATCTTAATTCCAGGACCTTAATTCATTCCACCTTATAGTAACACATATATAAAATAAAATTTTACAATAACCTGAAAATGTTTCAGCTAAAAACACTCCAACTATCTTAGTCTATAACCAAACATCCTGAGTAGCTTTCAATTTTATGACCTCATCTTCAATATCAGAGACCTCAATTTCCTTCTAACTTATTCACTACAGCTAGCTTCTCTTCCTAAATCTCCTAGATAGACTGATCTACAAACATTCTTCCAATCAAATTCTCCATTTCCTTTTATCTCAAAATTTTCAAGGTAACCACCCTCCAACTCACAATTCTAGATCAATGTTGCAATCTGCTATCTCTACACCTGTATTTGTAGGCACCATTAAAATAAAAGCAAAATCCTTCACAAATTTGTGCCACTATAAATTTCTGATTCCAGTCTCCACTATGTCAGCCTCCTCAGAATCATCTTTTCAGCCCATTCATTCAAATGAGGGCCTCAATCTCAGCATTATCCTTAGTATCCTCTTACATTTTCAATATTCTCTCCAAGTTCTTGATCTTTTCTTGCCTAGTATTCTGCTAATGCTATCTCCAGCTTTATCCTGAAGCATATAATTTTCAGGATCAACTTACCCTGATTTTCCATTCCTTTACCTGTATAATCCTATTTGTGTGTTTCCATGTAGATCTCCTTTGCTCAAGCTTGAGTGAGGTTCAAGTCCATACCACCCATTATATGAGTGACATCACAGTTTCTTATTATCAAATTATATTAGCCACTTCTCTTCCAATGTGGGAATAACTTCCTCTTACCTACCTCTTTGTCTTAGGCTGCAAACACATTTAGATCTCTTTCTCAAAAATACCAGATCAGCTTGTTTACAGCCTCCCAAGAGCTGGGATTACAGACAGGTGCCACCACAACCAGTCTCAATTGCTTAGTGTGCCCTGGGGGTGGGGCTGGCAAGGCAGGCCGGGGAATTGAACCCCAGGCTCTTGTACCTGCTTGCAGATGCTTTAATCCGCTGAGCTATTTCACTGGCCCTACCAATTTGTCTTTGTTTCATCACCCTCACCATACACCAACCTGACTTTAATCCTGTACATACTCTAAGCCCAACACCACCTAGTAGCTGAATTCATACTAGCTTCATGATCCTGGTCCTTGCAACACTATCTGGTGTATACTTCTCACTGTCACCATCTACGCACCCCCAGCTATCTAGTCAGTGGCTCAGTCTGTCATTTCTGAGCCATTTCCAGGGCTGCTCTTTCCAGACAGTCTAGGTTAGGTAACTGCCTTCCATGTCACCGAGATTTGCATATACACGTTGAAACTAGACACACTACAGAGGGCAGGGCTGGAGCTCAATGCAAGGCCCTGGCTTTAATCTCCAACACCACACACACACAACAAAATACAGAACTAAGCATGTTCAAATGGGTCCCCTGCTCTCCCCTCAGCTGGAGAGACAACCTGGTATAAGATGGTGAAAGGATGCTATTTCCAGATGTGTCTATAGATAACTAAAATTTCAATCTCATAGTACGGTATAAGGAAGCTTACTTAGTTGCTGACCTATGCCAAATTCTTAATGCTTGTTTTACTATTTCATTTCTTTCCTACCATTACAGCAAAACCCCAGAGTTATCCATAGTTCTTCAAACTTCCTCTTCTATTCTCTCTGAACCCCCTCTACACTGGCTTTCATCCCACTTCTCTATTCAAATTATTCTTAACAACATTAGCATAGCCCTCCAAGCTACCAAGTCCAAGGGATGCTCTCTTTCATGTTCCCTGACCTTTGGACTTCTCATTGTCCAGGTCCAACTCCTTGGAGTCATTCTTGCCCTCTCTCTCCATGTTCTACATCACCTGGCAGCACATCAGTTGGCTTCCTCTTTAAAATGTGTCTAGAATCTGTCCACCTCTCACTACTTGCACTGTTTCCACTAGGCTAAGCTACCTCAGTTTGCATGTGGGTTATAGCAGTAATCATTATTTCTCTGCTACAACTCATATGCCAGAACAATCTACTCTCCATCGAGCAGCTACAGTAGTCCTGTGAAACTGTAATTCAGATGATGTTGCTCCTCTGCTCAAGCCCTTGTGTGATTCTCCTCTCACTAAAAAAAAAAAAAAAAAAAAGTATGATAAATCCTCAAGATTACCTATAAATTCTGTATATTCTGACCCTCTGCCATTTCTAGGATGGTGGCCTTCTTCATTCTTATCACTTGCACTGCTGCGGGCACAAACATCCTGTTATGTTCTTCCTCCTCGCTCCAGCCTCAGGGTTTTAAGGTACTACGGATGTCTCTGATGTCCAAAGGACTCACACTATCCCTTGCTTCAGTCTCTCACCTTCTCTGAGAGGACATCCCGGGCACCCCCACAGCCCTGCTGTCCAGCTTTCAGCCCTGTACACACTTCCCACTCCCATCTCTACAGCGCTTGCCACCATCTAACACATATGTATTTTGTTTATTTATTTACCTTGGTTACCATTTGCCTCCCTTACTACACTCCCAAGAGAGCAGAGTCTGTTCTGTTTGCTGCCATAGTTACAAAATCATCTCTTTGGCTGAGATTAAAATACTGCTGACTGAATAAAAAAACAGGTAAGTAAATCCAGCATTTTTTCTATTGGTCTGATCACCGTATTACACTCCAAATTCAAAAAAAAAACAATCCTTTCTTCGAGGCGCTGCGAGGGTCCCCTTTCTACACGCATCAGCAAGGCTACCCCCTAGGACAGGCACACTGCCACACTCGCACTGCGAGTGGCGTCTCACCAGTGTGGAGCAGCACACAATGGGCACACCAAAGCACGAAGGGACAAAGGGATAGCGAAGTCAAATTTACCTCAAATATCCTGCCCTCACCAAACAAAACAAAAGCTCACCTTCTTTAAATCTTCTAAAATGTACTGTAGAATTTGTATAAATGTAACTCAATCAATTATATTTTTAGTACCTAATATTTCAATGTTTAGATGATGGTTAAAAAGAAAGACACATCCAAATATATTAAATTTTTGTAGGAAATAAAAAATGCTTTTTTTTTTAAATTAGGCTAACTAAACCAGGAAATTTTATTTGGCTATTTAATTTTTTTCCAAATAAGGTATTTCAGTAAGTAATAAATATTTTTCGATAACTTAAATGAAATTTTAACTAGATATATTTAATAATGTTTTGATTTAACACAAAATGTTCTAACAAGGACATTTAATAGTTAAGTACTTTATATAATATGGGGGGTTTTTGCTTTTGTGTTTCCTTTATTTTGAGACAGGGGCTGGCTATGTAGCTCAGGCTAGCTTTGAAATCAGCACATAGCCCAGGTTGGCCTTGAACCTGCCGCAATCCTCCTAACTTAGCCTTCCAAGTACCAGGATTGTAGACGTGTGTCAGCATGCATAGCTTACACATTTTGCTTAAAATTAACAAGTTTTCATTACAAATAATATTTTAAACTATTTAACTCTTCACCACAATAAAAGTATCTTTTTATTATCCAATGACCAAAATGTTTTATGATAAATTACTTTATATTATCTTGCTCCATCACAACATTACAATAATAATTCAGTCTAATTACTGAAACACTTACCTGAGCTTCTCGTAATTTTGCTGTAGTGCTTTGTTGAAGAGCTTGCTGTTCTTGATGCTGTTGTTTTATTTTATCTAATTGATGCTGTAACTCTGTGGAACTTGTTACTTTTTCCTTCAACTTAAAAAGAAAAAGTAGCACCTTATTACTTGTAGAATGATAATCTGATAAAGAAACAGTTCTCTAACAAATACTCTTATCCTGAAAAGAATATAAATCTTTTTTCTAGATTAGCATTTAATTCATTATTATTTATATTAATATGACCAAGCAATTAATTACTACACTTACCTACAATTAGTTCTAAAAGAAAATCTATTTTGCTGAAGCTACAGGTCTTTAACCCTGAATATTTGTTCAACTCAAATAAAAGACATAATCTAAGAATGTTTACTTTAAGTGCAGAATGTGGGCCACTTCAAGCAACAGCTGTAATTAGGACAGCATTCTATAAACTGCATGCTTCATTATTAAAACTGAAAATCACAGGATCCAAATCCTAAATGATATGCACACCCTCCCAGCGACATCTGTAATTGTCACCAACTGGGCAGAGCTCACCACTCAGCAAGGAGCAGCCCCTCCCAGCTAAGCAGACCCCACACCCTCACAGCTTCTGTTTCTCCTAACCCTAAAGAAACAATCTTTTTGCATTTTTGTTGGGAACTTTACCAAATTTGATCACAATAAAATGTGGTGACTTGATGTAGTGAGTAGGATGATTTTATTAAAGAGAAATATGTGCTGTGATTTAAAGTGCAAAAAGTCTAATGCAGTTGATAATGAAAAGACTATGAATCATAGCCATATTCAAAAATGTTTTGAGCTTGTTAATAAACCTACTAATATCAACCCATCTGAAATGCCAGCTCACCTGTTCTTCCAAACGAGAAAGTTTGAGCTGTAGGTCAGCCACTTGCTGTTCTTTATCCATCAATTTTTCACTTGAAAGCTGTCTCTGCTCCTTCAGCCGACCATGAGCTTCTCCTAGCTGGCGTTCAGTCTCCAAAAGCTTGCTGTGCAACTTAAAAATAAAGTAAAATATGCACATTTATGTACATATGTGTAAGCACACATACTACGACCTATGTTACAAAAAAATACTTCATTTTTCAGTGATATAAGTCTACTATCTTAGGGGAGAGGGGAGAGGGAAAGAAGGATCAAGACAGATCATGTACAGGTACAAATTCCCTATGATGAATGTGGCCATTACGTGTATCTAAATTATAATAGTAACCTTAAAATAAATATATACTATCCTACTGTTCATAATACTTTGGAGAAATTTAAGATCTTATATAATAATTTAAACAGCAATGGAATTTTAATCATAAGTTATAATCATGTGCTCACTTCAGCAGCACAAATACTGTTATAATTAATCACAGCAAATTATGACTAAGCATGACAGATTTTATTGTTTCACTGTTTTAAAAAAACAAAGAGGATCAGACTCTTGTTTGTGTATAAGTGTAGGACTCAGTTGAGGCAATTAATAAAATTCAAAACTTAAAATACTCAGGGTACAGGGATGGGGAAATAGCACCTGCCTCACAAGAACAAGGTCCTGAGTTCAATCCCTGCTAACAAAAGAAACAAAAAAGATATGTACAGTACATTCAGACCTATTTCATGGTAGTTTTGAATATTAACCATGATTCTTTTTGGTTTTCCATAGGTTAAAAGCCACTATAATTGACTTCTCATATTTGGAAATTGTACAGATTTTAAATACTTAAATTGGCATAAAATAGAGAAAACTGTAATTTGTAAAAAACAAGGGCCAGCCAAATAGCTCAGCAGATTAAAGTGCCCGCTAGGAGGTGCAGGGACCAGGGGTTTGACCCCCAGGCCTGCCATGCTGGACCCACCACCAGGGCATGCTGAGAAGGTAACTGAAGCATGGTGCATGCTTGAGAAGCTGAAAACTGGAGGATCACTATGAAGCCGGTCTAGCAGTGACCCTGAATACCCTGTAGATCCTTCCCTAAAGATACAGAAAAAAATAAATGAGTTTATAAAAAACAAGTTTAAAAAATAAATGCTAGATAATACTTATAAATTAACTTTAAAGATATCCCTGGAGCAGGGGCTGGGGTAGAGTGCAGTGACAGAACACTTGCCTATCACACACAAGGCCCTGGTGCAATTCCCACCACCACCGCTCCAACAAAACACCGTCCAGTTAAAAGTACAGGAAAAGTGCACTATACATCTAAGAGCCATCATTTTCTCACAGTATTTTTCCTCAGATATAACAGCTTTTTTCTATAAGTCTTTACAAACAACAACAAAAAAAAATAGTCTATATTCATCTCAGAACCCCTCTACCAATGCTGCACATGAAGGACAACAGACTGGCAAGGAGCTAAGGACCCAGGACACATGGCAAGGCTACACACACAAGTGCACTCCAGCACATCCGCCTTGTAACACATAAATTCAGACGACTGAGCATCAGGAAAATTACCTTATATATTAACAACAGATCTTTTATACAACTGTTTGCAGTCAAAATTATTCAAATTAAATTTAAAAGCAATAAAAGACTTGGTATTTTATTTTTCTATACTATGTATACTTTATAAGTATACACTTATATGTTTATACTGGAATTTTTCAAAAAAAACTGACAATAAGATAAAAGAAAGTCCTACAAGAAAACTGGACACTCATTTCCTTGTACAGTGAATCAATCTGTGGCTATCACAACACATACTATTCAGAATATTGAAAATGTTCTTGCCACTTATCATTCTTGCTCTTCCTGCAGCAATTCTGCAAGTCTTCTTCCATGTCTTTACCAAATGTGATCAGAGCTACAGCAAAGGCTGCTACCAGGGCGATCTAATGAGGTATGCCTTGTATCTAGCTGCCCTCCCAAAGCCGCATCCACTCACAGGCAGGGCTCTTCGGAGGTGGCTGGTTCTAGGATGTATAATACTTAGACAATAGGTATGTGGCACTGGGTTAGTGCCCTAACTGGTTTTTTATAGTTCTGGGCATGGATAATGAGATCCACTCCTTGGGTATGGGAAGCACCACCTAGCAGGCATGTAGCCCAGATCACATAAAAGGGAAGGGAGGCTTTGTTGCTACTGCTACTACTACTGTTACTGCTACTGCTACTGCTGCCACTGCCACTGTCACTTACTGCCTCCTTGCTACTCAGCCATGGACTATTTCTCCTGTCATGGTTCTCTGCCATGTTGCCCTACCATGGAGCCAGCCAACTAATGATTGAAACCTCTATAAACTATGAGCTGAAACAAACCTTCTCTTCTTAACTAGTGAATGTTGGGTATTTTGTCCCAGCACAAAAAACAATTGAAGTTAAGAAACAAAGCAAGTCAGGACTGTGAAACATTGTAGAGTGTCCTCATCTACCTTACTCACTGGAGAATGAATTAAAAAACAAAAGAACTCAGGAGGAAGGCTAACTCCACCACAAGGGCAGTAAATGCCATAAAGAACCATCACAGAGAGGGCCGGACCATGAAGTTATCATAGTAAAATTTGCTTTTAAGATGTTACTATGTGAGGACCAGCGAGATAGCTCAGTGGACTAAGTGCCTGCTTTGGCAAGTGCAGGGGCAGGGTTTGATCCCTGGTCCCACATGCTCCACCAGCCCCACCTGCAGGGCACGCTGAGCCAGCAAATGAGTCCAGGCGTGGTGGCAGGCACCTGTAATCCCAGCACCGGGGAGGCTGAAAACAGGAGGATCACTACAAGTCCAAGATGCATATGGGGACCCTGTACCAAATATATAAATAAAAAAAAAGATGTGACTCTGTGGCTCCATAAAGATTACTCTGATGAGTTAAGGCAAGATTGTTCAGTGTTAAAGTGACCCAAAAGCATAACTGAAAAGATGGACCAATGGAAATGGAGAGGAAGCTGAGCTGGTGGCACATGCTTATAATGCCAGCACTTGGGAGACTGAGGCAGGAGGACTGCTAGGTTCAAGACCATCCTGGGCTACATAGCAAGACCCAAAAAAAAAAAAAAAAAAAAAAACAGAACTAGGAAATAGAGAAGAAGAAGACAACATTCAGCAAATATCCCCAACTATTCTGATCCAATGTCTCACAGAACTCATAATGCAAGGCAGGAGTGGTGGGACACATCTGTAATTCCAGCATGCTAGGTGGCTGAGGCAGCAGGATCACCAGTTCAAGGCTGAGCACAGCCTGGATAATTCTGCATTGCAGGGGGACTCTGATGCACAACTAAACAAACAAATATAATAACAAGTCTTGAGAATGTAGCTCAGCATGAAATCCCTGGGTTGAATTCCCAACACCAGAGGAAAAAAAGAACTCAGAATTTCAAAAACTAAAGTCAAAGAACCAGAGGTTTAGCTCAGTGGCACAGTGCCTGGCTGGAAAGCATGAATCCCGAGTTTGAGTCCCAGTACCTAAAAAATAATAATGATGATGATGATAACGTCAATACATTTTAAGTATTTAATTCCTGAAACATTATTAAAGCTTAGTAAGTTACTCTCACAGTCAGTATTATCATTACAATTTAAAGTAGAAAGTTATTGGGGCCAGAGAAATGGCTCAGTGGAATAAGCGCATCCCTGGCAAGCACAAGGGCCTGAGTTCAATTCCCAGTTCCACCAAAAAAAAAAAAAAAAAAGTCATAAAATTAATTGCAATAAAATAATCATTACTACTTAAATATATAACAAAACAATGGCTCAGAACTAATCTCCACAAAATTTCCATTTTTCAATTAAAGTTCAATGTTATCTATGAGCAATATTTAAAGTAGACATTTAAAAATAAATTCAGCTAGGGCCAGAGACATAGCTCAGTGGCACAGCACCTGAGCATGAGGTCCTGAGCTCCATTCCCCAGTACAAGAAAAAAAAAGTAAATAAAAATTAAGCTAATGGCAAAATGAAATTCCATCAAGTTTCATCTAATAGATGTTCACCTAGTAAAAAGATTTTCTGGGACTTATTTTTTTCTACATTTAAAATATTTGATTTTTATACTATTGGTTTTATAATAATTGTATTTGAAAAAGTTGCTAACAAAAAAAATTTTAAATAAGACTGGTCAACAGTGAATTAAACATAACAACTACATTAACCTAGAAAATACACACTACGCGCCAAGCCTCGTATCATTCTAAGTATCTGCATGTGTGCATTTCCAGTGCCCCAGAGACTTTCTTCTGGTTCTTGGAGGCACAGTCACCAAGATCTTCCAGTCTTAGCCTCTAGAGCGCCACCATACCTACTTTTAAGCAATTTATATGATTTAATTCATAAATGTTTCACACCAGTACCATAAGGCTGACTACGTTTTTCTTAAGGAACATTAAAATTAAAGGAAATGAGGGCCACGGAGATGGCTCAGCAGAATAAATGCTTGCCTTGCAAGCACACGGTCCTGAGTTGAATTCGGGGGGGAGGGGGGAGACAGACAGACAGACAGACAGACACAGAGAAACAGAGAGAGAGAGAGATCTGATAAAACTATACGGTAGGGCTGGGGAGATAGCACTGTACAATGAGCACCTGCCTGGCAAGTGCAAGGTCCCGGTACCACACCCACACCTACCCACACACACATACACACACACTATCAGATGTAAAATTTTTTATTTAATTTTAAAAACTCTAAACTTTTTAGAAACATCAACTGTACTACGATCAGACCCCCACCAAGCACTCTCTATAAAGAGGTCAGACTACAGGAGTAAAATGGGCATCTCTTACTTGATGGATCTCACTTTGGAGCTGCAGCCCATGTTGCTCCTTCTCTTCTCTCTGTTGCTGCAGCTGTTTGAACTCTGCCTTTAGGTGTTGGTGTTTGGTCTCCACATCTGACAACTCTTCTTTGAGCTTCTGGGTGGCCTCTCCCTTTTCACTCAGCTCTGCCTGTACCCTCTGCAGAGCGGTTTCAGATGCAGACAGTCTTGCCTGCAGCTGCTGACAGTCAAGGTCCTTCTGATGCAGGCTTGCTTGTATGCTCTTTTTACTCACAGATTCTTCACTGTGCTTTTCCTCTAACTGGGTATAATCCAACTCTTTCTTCAACAACTTTTCCATCAAGTTCTGAAAAGTCAATTTCACAATTTATTACTTTTCTTAATACATTTAATACTCCATTTATACAATCTTTGGTCCACATGATTAAACTTTAGTAATACAGCATAACATGAAAACTGCTGAGAAAATGCTAAATAAAAACATTAAATTCTACTGGACTCTTTGGGGTATGTAGTATATCTATATACTTTCACTTGAGTTATAAAAATTAAAACCATCTTTCTTCCAATAGAAATTATTCTGAATATCAATCTACTATGTCAATTTAGATGCCGCTCTGCAACTAACTGCCTGGCTGGCAAGAGCTGTAGCTTAGCATTAACCACCGCCCTAGTGGGCCTGATCCTACCGATTACATTTCTTTCTTCTCTTTTTGGCATAACCATTTTTGAATCACAAGCTAAAGCTAATGTGAATTTCTTTCCAGATGTATAAAAAGATGTCATCTACCCATCTTATATTTGATTCATTTACTCAATGATATTAGGTATAAACTGCATAAACTGGGACAACTGGCCTAAATCAGTTGTTGAAGGCTAGTCTCGATGATGTCAATACTAACAGTGAATGTTTTAAGTCTACATACTTAACATACAAAATATGAATCAAATTGTTAACTATTTCTGTCACATATTACCAAGATAAAAGGCCACTGTAAGCACACAATGGGTCACGTGGTGGACATTCATCATGTGAAGTGTGCAGGAAGGAGTAATACAAAGTAAGGACACTCAAAGCTTCTGTTCCTTGAACTATCATATAAATAAGATATACAAATCAAGGAAAAAAACTTCCTAAGAAAATTTAAAAATTGCATAAGCAAAAATGGATTTATAATGCCAGAACTCAGGTGGCTGAGGCAGGAGGAGCGCTGCAAATGTGAAGTTTGAGGCAGTCTGATCTATATAGTGAGCTCAAGGTTACTGTGAACTGCATGGCAAAATTCTGTGAAAGAGAGAGAGAGAGAGAGAGAGAGAGAAAGCAAACAAAAAAGAAGGGAGAAGGTACAGTAGTTCAGTGATAGCATCTGCTTAGCATATAGAAGGCTTTGGTAATCTCAAAAAAATTAAGGAAAAAAAATTTCCTTCTGTATACAACTTTTAAAAAATAAAATGAGAAAAATTAAGTGGGCTGACCAGTAAAGCCCCTGAAAGTAATAGCATGTTTTTTTTTTTTTTTTTTTTTT